>QLTV01001997.1:1285139-1343759 GCA_003457575.1 Thermophis baileyi
GGAGGACGATGCGGCGGTTGTGGTGAGGTACCATCCGCCCGTGTACCTGGCACCCGAGTCAGAGAGTGAGGAGGCTGAGAGTCAAGCAGGGCCTTCTGTACCTCCTGAGGAGCCCATCAGGGCCGAAGAAGAGGAGGAGCCTCTTCTTCTCAATGCTCGGGCACGCAGGGCTGCTAGAAGACAAGAGTGGCTACTCAGGAGGAGGTCTCCTCGAGAGTAGAGCTGCAGGCGAAGTGGCCACACCCTTAGACTATTTCAGCACTGACCATGCTGAGCCTTGTTGCAGGAAACAACATTTGATATCACTCTTGATCTTTGTGACTCCAGTCTGCTCGTGTACTTGTTCCAGTACGGGTCTTATTTCCTGCATTCCTAGCTCTGGGAGTATTGCCAAATACAGTCAAACCTGATCATAATATCTCTTGGACTCCGGCCAGCTGTTAAAGATTAGACATTTACCAGCGGAGGTTTGAAAAAACCTATTCTGCCTTTATTTTGTTTTCAAACTATTATGTTACTCCTAAGAAGTTATTAGGAGACATTTATTAGTAAAAGAACAGTGTTTTGCAATTTGTGTGTGCGTATTATTGGTGGCTCGTCACTGGGGCAGAACAGTGTAGTGGTTAAAATGCAGTGTTGCCAGCTAACTCTGCCGACTACCAGCAGTTCGATCCTGACTGGCTCAAAGTTGACTCAGCCTTCCAGCCTTCCAAGATCGGTAAAATGAAGACCCAGATTTTGGTGGGCAATAGCTGACTCTGTAAACCACTTAGAGAGGGCTGTAAAGCACTGTGAAGAGGAATATAAGTCTAAGTGCTATTGTTATCTAAAATAGAATCTGCATTTTATTACATTATAAGACTGTAGCCAGGATATCAATATTGATTTATACAGCCAATTCTGAGGCAGTGATATGAATACCTGAAGAGAGCATTTTGCTGATTAGATCTATAAATACAAACCAGAAATTGCTTTGGTCAGAGTGGATAAATCTGCATTATAAAAATTCAACATGAAAAATAAAAATATTCCTAATTTTCACCTCTTTTATTAACAAAGGAATCCTGCTTGTAGAGGTTGTTTGTACACTCTGAGCTTGGTTGCTTTCTTGGTGACATTTCATTACCCAACTTCAACATCTTCAATACTAGAAGAGAGTTACTTTTATATGAACAATGTAAGAAAGACTTCCTTCTAGCAATGAAGATGCTAGAGATAAATGGCATTTCAAAATTCTCCATCAAATGTCTTCTTGGCAGAGAATTTGGGTGGTAATTTTCTCCAGGAAAAGGAGGAATTCTCCAACAATTTTTCAAGGGTGGTATTTAAAAATAACAGTGCCGCTGCTACTGAAAATAATTTGTGGAATATCTTCCTGTCTGATGTTTTTCTTTTTTACTGGCACCTAAGAATCAAGGGGGCTTCAATCATCTGAAGAAATGATTTCACAGTGGAAAAAACTAGACATTCCCATATAGCAATAGCAATAGCACTTAGACTTATATACTGCTTCATAGTGCTTTACAGCCCTCTCTAAGCTGTTTACAGAGTTAGCATATTGCCAACAATCTGGGTCCTCATTTTACCCACCTCGGAAGGATGGAAGGCTGAGTCAACCTTGAGCCGGTGAGATTTGAACTGCCGAACTGCAGCTAGCAGTCAGCTGAAGTAGCCTGCAGTGCTGCACTCTAACCACTGCGCCACCTCGGCTCCCTGTGCTTGTGTCACAGGCAAATATGTGAATGCAAAACTCTCTGATAACCCTTACTGGACATTTGCTGACATCAGGACTGAATGACAAGGCTTTAAGGATTTATTTATAGATAAGAGATGGGATATGGAAAAACGAGACCATTTGTTGCATTTTAAAATTAGATGATAAATGCTTAAAATTGTTTTTACTTCTGATGAAGGGAAAGTCATTTCTATATATATTCATTTTCTTTTTCTTTACTATATTCTAATTTTTTTTCCTGTTTTTCTGTTTTCCTTTTCTTTTCTACACATTCCATTTTTCTTTCTATTTTTCATTTTTATTATTGTAATTCTAATTTTTTTAGTAAAATTACTATAAAAATGAAAGAGAAGGACAAAAAAGAAAAAGAAAAACATCTAAAGAAGCAACTTCCAATCTACTTTAAAGAATGCTTTCCTTCTTCCCATAAACAACCCTTTTTAATCAGTATATCCCGAGATCATAAGAGCCGAGGTGGCGCAGTGGTTAGAGTGCAGCACTGCAGGCTACTTCAGCTGACTGCTAGCTGCAGTTCGGCGGTTCAAATCTCACCGGCTCAAGGTTGACTCAGCCTTCCATCCTTCTGAGGTGGGTAAAATGAGGACCCAGATTGTTGGGGGCAATATGCTAACTCTGTAAACCGCTTAGAGAGGGCTGTAAAGCACTATGAAGCGGTATATAAGTCTAAGTGCTATTGCTATCATACAGTTCGTATTTGTACTTTTCAACAAAAAGTCCATAAAGGGTTTCCAGTCTTTCATAAAAGTAGTTATATTATCTGCCACACTCCTCCCAACAACCAGTGAAGTCGCACAGGGCTGACCTTCTTCAGGTCCCATCAGCCAGACAGTGTCGGCTGGCGTGTCCGCGGGGGAGGGCCTTCTCTGTAGCCGCACCGACTCTATGGAACCAACTTCCCCCCGAGATCCATACTACCCCCACCTTACTGGCTTTCTGTAAAGCCGTTAAGACCTGGCTTTACCGGCAGGCCTGAGGCCAATAATTGACTGATTGGCCCGTGTATGTTGTGTGAATGTTTTATTTTAATATTGATGTATTTTTAAATTGTTTTATATATATATATATATATATATATGTTTCTATTGTTGTCTTTTTTTATATACTGTGAGCCGCCCAGAGTCCTTCGGGAGTTGGGCGGCATACAAATTTTGCAAAATAAAATAAATAAATAAATAAATTGTTCCTTTTCTAATCAGACAGATCAATTTGGCCATTTCATCAAGTTCTGCAATCTTCACAATCCACAAAGCTGGATCCCTTTTTAAGGCCTTATGTGACAAACATAAAAAAATAGAGTCAAAACTTTGACTGAATGTTTGAAGCAACCATGTTGATTTGTTGTCATCCGCCACTGATGTCAAACTTATTTTCATCAAATGGAATTGAGTGGGGAAAAGCATAGGAGGATTTATCTGCACAACTAGATACAGTAAATGGAGAAAACTATAAACAGAGGAAGAGAAACAGATTTACTTTTCCCCCCATGCCATCACTCTGCTAAACAACTAATTCCCACAACACTGTCTGATGCCCTAGGATGTCAAACCACATAGTAGGGCTGTATTACTATTATCCTTCTCATCTTTCCTATTACCTATTCCTTTAGCATCTTATGAGTATCACTTTATCTTATGATTAATGCTGATTGCTTTTATTTAGTATCCTGTGACTATCACTGAGTGTTGTATCTTATTATTTATGATGATTGAATTTTATGATTATGATCATGTTTTATCACTTGCTGCTTGTATGTACACTGAGAGCTTATGCACCGGAGACAAATTCCTTGTATGTCTAACCACATTTTGCTAATAGAGAATTCTATTCTATTCTATTCTATTCTGTTCTGTTCTACTCTAGGATGAAAAATAATCCAAGTGAAACTTTTATTCCTTCATTGTTGAAATAAAACTAGCAAGCTATTTCCCAGTTTTGAAGCAATATTGACTTCCAGAATAGCACATCTGATATGGCTGAACAAATTACTGCCCAAAATATATCTCCACATTCAAGCGCTTAGATCTATTCAGTGTTTTTATGTTCAGTGCTGTTTGAGCATCATTTTTAATGTTGCCTTGCCCCTATTGTTCTCTTCTTCATTTACAGACACTATTGATTTAATCCTGTGGGCTGTCATGACATACTGGAAATTTTAATTTTATATTATTGTACTACCATACCAAATGTACCATTGTGATGTTTTCCAGTATCAATTCGGATTTGGGACAGGATTGGAGGAAAAGAAATGGAGGTTTCTAAAAGCAAAAATGAAGAAGAGAAAAATCATACGAAGAGTAAATGTCTATGGAGATTCTCAGTCATCCAGCTCATGGTTGTCGTGCACTTTTGGGATATGAAGAGTACTGTATTGAAACAGAGGTGTGTATTGCCTGAAGGAAATAGAAGACTCTTTTCAATGTGAAAAAAGCATATTATTTTGGTTTAGGATTTCATTGGAATAACACCCCTAAAAGTGCTTCTGGAAATTATAAATGCTCCTTTATAGTTGAAATGAATTATAATATACTGAATGCTAGAGAAAATATAATTAGTGTCTTTTTGTAATAAGTGACTAAATATTTTGCGTATTTTAATTAGTAAAAATGTTCCAATGTAAACACCTGCTCTCTGCCCAACTTTATTATTTTTTTAGCTGCCTTTGATATTTTTAAAGTTTTCAATAATAATATTAAAGCTTGTTTATATACATTGTTTTTAGCTTTGTTGTTTCCATCCAGTCACTTGTCTGTGAGATGGGCAGCCATATAAATATGACAAATAAAAATGAATCGAATATTTCTGTCTTTTGTCATTCCCCTATAATTTTGACTTTTTGTCAGTTTTCCAGCTGATGTCATGACTGTCCCAAATGTTAAGGGAAAATTCTGCATGTGGAATTATTTCAAAGGTTGAATTTTTGGCATGTTTCATCGAACTGGAACAACAGCTGTTTATCAAGAACAAATATAAGGCTGACAAAAATGGAAACAATTTCTGCAAATACAAAACACAGCAAATAATCAAACACCGCAGTGAGCACCTTCAAAGTAATTCAGTGGAATTGGTGACAAAATTGCATAAGGTATACAAAGCTTATTGAATAGGTTGAAATTCAAATAAAACCAAAGCTGCTGGGAAAGTGTTATTCTTTGCTAAAGCTTGTTCAGCTGGATTTATCTCCTTAATACTGATCATAAATAAATTATACATTGAGTGACTCCTCTAAAGAGCTACACATAAGAAAGGCTTTCTCCCTTTTTGTATTATTCATAGAATAATAAAATAAAATCTAATCTTTTTTTTTTTAACAAATTGTGATCTATGTCAAATTACTGTAAGGGGAAAACTCTGTAGTGATATATACAGAGGAAATCTACACTTTGTGAATCATAGAAAAATGTAGGATTTACAGGATTATAACTGTGCTGATTAGCTTGGAATCTGCACAATGAACAGCTGCATTAATGCATACGCAGATTTTAAAGTTCTTTTAGTTTTTAGTGGCAAAGAATTGTAATGTTTGCTTCACTCTCTTATAGAAATCAATGTGCTGGAATGGAAATAGATTAACCATTAAACCAGTGAATTCAACTGTGCAGTAAGTAGTTGAAAATGAAACCAAAATCACACCAATTTATTCCAGTTACTTCAGTGAGAAGATCCAAACTAGATTGCAAAAAATTCGACTTCAGCAACAGAGTGGTCAATGCCTGGAATACATTACCCGACTCTGTATATACGCTTGACAAATAAATAAATAAAAATAAAATAAATACTCAGACTTGATTTGATCTAATTAAAGTTAGTTCCAATTGTGTCCAAGATTTTTTAATCTTCCCATTGCTGCTTTTTATTAATTATTTTTAATACCATCTTGATTTTATTCTGGTACTTCCTTTTATGATTTTAACAATTGTTTTTGTTTTTCCTCATCAGCTTATCATATTGTTTTTAACTTCTTTTACCTTCTTTCCCCCATACATTAATGTTGACTGTACCCAAAGGTCCCTCTTTGTCCTTACTACTCAATTTAGAACGAGGTTTTATATTTTGCTTTTCTTATATCTTTTCTAATAAGAGCCACTTGTGTTTGTGTTTGTGTGTATACACACACATGCATATGAGCAATCACTATGAATACATGATATTGTGGTTGTTGATCACTGATGTTATTCAAATTGCTGTGGCCACTGAATTGGTGGGCTAATCTGACCAGAAGCTTCTCTGACTATATTTACCTAGAGAAAATGATGGTGAATGAGACTGCAGAAACAGTGGGATTGCAAAGGTTAAGGATAATGCACATTGTTGCCCTAGCATTACAAGAGAAACTATACTTTTAGTATAGTGTATGTATTTACTTTATATTATTCTGCTATTCCTTTTCTTCCAGAAACATCCATTATTGGGTATGTTAAAAATGTAAGAAAAAACATTTGAAGACAGTTACATCAATCTGAATATTTTTCTTTTATGTTTTTGTTAAGCAAAGTTTCTCAAGATATGAAATGATAGCATAAAACTATAATCAATAAAAACAAGATACTGTATCTTGCTGCAGTACACTAGTAGGAAAATGCTTTTATAAGTATGTCTTATCCAAAATCTGTTAAACATCAGCCTTAGAGCGCTCATCCCCTTCTTCTGACTTTATAATTATCATACAGTCAGCACTGACCAGAATTTTTTGAATAGCAATTTGAACATTAAGATATTATGGGAATTTTGATTCTTTAGAATTTTCAGAAAACCAACAGCTGATTAATATTAGTATAGCCTTTCCATGCTAATAGTTGAGCTATTCACATTGGTAGTATTTTCTGAAGTCAGCTCCTAAAAATAACATAGTAAAAATCTCAACAATTAACAGAGGATGTTCAAGTTTTTGGTACTCTTTCAATATTTCTATTTTATTTCAAGTAATGGGAATTCTGGTTTTTTTTTTTTTTAAGGTGGCATAGAACTTCATAAATGCAATTTCCATCTATCTTCTAACTGCACAGTAGGATATTCTATCATCTCCCAGTGGTGGGATTCAAATAATTTAACAACCGGTTCTCTGCCCTAATGCCCGCCCGGGTGGGCGTGGCCATGGTGGGCGTGGTCAGGGCAGCACTCGGCCTCCTGCACTCCCCTGAGAGCAAAAATGGGCTGCAGGCAGTGGTGAAATCCAATTTTTTTTACTACTGGTTCTGTGGGCGTGGCTTGGTGGGTGTGGTGTGGTTTGGTGGGCGTGGCTTGGTGGGCATGGCAGGGGAAGGATACTGCAAAATCTCCATTCCCTCCCCACTCCAGGGGAAGGATATTGCAAAATCTCCATTCCCACCCCACTCTGGGGCCAGCCAGAGGTGGTATTTGCCAGTTCTCCGAACTACTCAAAATTTCCACTACCGGTTCTCCAGAACCTGTCAGAACCTGCTGGATTCCACCCCTGGCCACAGGGGGGATGCGCCCAATTTTGGGCCTAGTAGGCCTCCCTGCAGCCTCCTGGGAACAAAAACAGGCCGCAGGGGGGTGCGCCGCATCCCCCGTGCCCCATTTTGGGCCTAGGAGGCCTCCCTGAAGCCTCCTGGGAATGAAAAGGGGCTGTGGGGGGGCGCCGCATCCCCTGCGCCCCGTTTTGGGCCTAGTAGGCCTCTCTGCAGCCTCCTGGGAACAAAAACTGGCAGCAGGGGGGTGCACCGCATCCCCCACGCCCCATTTTGGGCCTAGGAGGCCTCCCTGAAGCCTCCTGGAAACGAAAAGGGGCTGTGGGTGGGGACGTACCCCTCCATGCCCAGTTTTGGGCCTAGGAGGCCTCTCTGCAGCTCTCTGTAACCGGCTGAATCCCACCACTGATCTCCCCCTCTCCTATCTAAATCTACTGTATGTATCATCTGTCTACAAAACTGAGTAAAAGAGGCAAATATATCCATAAATAAGATCAGCACAATCCTAGACAGATAAGCGATAAAAATGGTCAAAATAGTTGTTCTGAATTCTAAACAGAACTTTTAACACATGAAAACTATGTTTTGAATTGAAAAGTGTTTTTGCATCACAATGTTTAGAATGTTTAAAACCTTTCAAAAATAATAGATAAACCTACTCATAAACTAAACCAAATAGTCAGCAAATCAACATCATACAATGAAGAAAATATACAAAATCAAGCATTCACCTGATGGATAGTTTCAATCTCAGCATATTTCTCCCCCCCCCCCACCTCCATACCAGATGCAATAACTGAATTTTAACTGCTGGATCTCTATTAGGCGAGAATTACACAGTATGGGCACGGCAATTGAAAATGCCCACTTTGGAAGGCCCAGAAGTCATTTGACATTCTTATATGGATAGAACTCAGAGGGACTGGAGTCTATCAACCTGATTGGATGAGGAGATAGGGCCATGAATTGCTTTAAAATTATTCAACAATAGTATTGCAGCCTTGCTTTCAGTACCATTGCTGAAATGTCTTTGGAACTGGAGTTTTTCTTTTAAGACTCTCCAACTTTATTTTTAATTTACATTGCTTCTACTTTCTTTGTAATCTGCCTTGATTAGAAAGCTGGGGTATGAATGCTGAATATAAATAACAACTGGAAGAGCAGACTCAGAACAGATAAATGTTATCACATGTTCTCCTTTACTGAGGTGCTTCTACTGAGGACCTGAATGTACAATTTGTTAGGTAGTGACGAGGGAGACAACATTAATTCTGAGCTTTCACCCTGAGCCTTCTCATAAGACAACAGCATCCCTTGAGGTTATCAGATAACACCTAAGCAAAATAAAGCAAATTGCATTCAGTAGATATAAAGAGATTTCAGCTCTTTTTGAAAATCAATTATGGCTTTATCATTTAACTTGTTGTAGCAAGTTCAGACAGAAATTTAATATGACTGTTTTAAAATGGGAAGTGCATGGTTGCAGCCAGATGAACAATATGGCTCAGAGAAGCTCAGATAAAATAATGGCAATTTATTTATTTAACAAATTTGTATAGCTGCTCCTCTCACAAAAAGTGAATCTTTGAATTTTTCAAAAGAAAATGGTTAAGTAACAATGATAATAATAATAATATTAGACCGTAGCTACATCTGTCACTATATTTTAATATCTAATGTGATTGACACTGGGTACAGCTGAATTGTTTCATTAAAGTGCAATCTATACCAGATTTTTTGCTGGTAGGAAGGAATAACATTTACTGCCCCAACATTCATATCCTATTCTGCTTCAGCAAAAAGGCCATTTGGTGATTCTTTCTTAATCTTTTAATATAAGATGATTTAAGGACATCAATTAATGGATTCCCCTGGCTTCATTTCCTTCTCATCAAGCACCATCTGCTCATTATTAAAACAGGCATAAATTATGTTCTAATGATGGTGTGATGGTTGGGGCTGATGGAGGAGGAAAGTTTTGATAGATGGTTAGGGTCATTGATTTAGCCATTTCTTAGAACCTAGTCATGAGACAGCTCACCTACATGGTGAGTGGGAGTTGATGGGTACTGAGTAGCAGTCCTTCATCCCATAGATGAAACTCTGTGCCTGCAGCTGATCCATGGACTGAAGGATGGCTCTGCTGTGAACTGGAGATGAGATAGAGGCAATATAAGGACATGGCATGCAAAAATTGTTATAGGGGAACATTGATGTCATGTGATGGGGATGTAAGGATAGTTGTATTGTGGAAATCTGAAGTGAATATGGACCTGAAGAATTTATATTTCAATGATATAAAAATTGTTTCTGTATAATTTCTTTTCTGAACTATTTGATTGTAGTGTACAGTGCTCGCTTCATCCTTAGTTTATATCATCCTATTCCATTCTTATACTTCTCTGGATATACTGGGGCTAAAAGTTCCTGAATTCTCAGCCAACATAGGCAGAGTATGAAATTTTAGATAACTTGGATGGATGTGATATCAGACTGGGAAAGGCCATGCCCATGAATTCCCACCACAAAACATCAGTTTCACCTTAGGGGATTTATTAATTTTAATTTAGTTAAAAATTACAAATCAAAGTTACAATCCTCCAGGACGAAATATCAGCTAGAACCCAATGAGACTTACCGTTAAACTGTAAGACTGCAATATCTGAGCATAGTAGCATTTATTCCATGGTGATTTTTACCTAGGTTAGTACTGCTGGTGTGTGATAAAGAGGTAGGACATGAGAAATAAGATGCTAGAATGAATTAATGAGAGTAACATACCAAATCCAACAGCTAATTTCACAGAGATAATGAAATGATTTATGTGGTCTAGACAATAACCAGCTTACAATATACCATGTTCTGATAATATGCACTTTTATTTATATTCAGAAATACAAATGTCAGAATCAAAATACAAATATAAATATTAGTCTAGATGCACAGCTCCACCTTTTAACACAAAATTGGATGTGTATGCATCACCTAGGTGGAGCTTTCTGCTGGCAACATTAGTGTAAGAAACAAAAGATGCTTGGTTGTGACTGGGAGTGACTGGGTCTTTCTATGGAAAACCCTGTGGGTACTACTAAAATGACTACCTAAGCTAGAATGGCATATTGGCATACTAGTGCTACCTGTATTGATCAAGGCACATTGGGCACAGAATTTAGTTCTCATTTCACTAGAACATCACAAACAGCATTGTTAACGAAGATGAGAAACATAACGTTGAAAGGGAATGGGCTAATTCCCCCCCCCCCCCCGGTTGTCTCACTGGCAGTCCAAATCAAAACAGTTACAAAATAAATCATAACATAAGCAGCATAATACCGGTCACTGAGGTTTGCTTTCTGATTGGATTGCTTAACTTAGTACTGTTGCTATACATTTTGTATTATGGTAAAGACTGCAATGAATATCAAGTAAAAAATAAATAAATGAGGAATTTGATTCTGTAAATTTATTTATTTATTAAATTTGTATGCCAACCATCTCAGCTATAGATAAATTCTCTAACCAAGAATATTTTAAGTATGTTGTTTGGTCCTGTCTTAAAATA
Source organism: Thermophis baileyi (assembly GCA_003457575.1). Taxonomy (NCBI): domain Eukaryota; kingdom Metazoa; phylum Chordata; class Lepidosauria; order Squamata; family Dipsadidae; genus Thermophis; species Thermophis baileyi. The sequence goes on from QLTV01001997.1 coordinate 1,295,887, forward strand.
TATATTTTGACTGCAAGTTTATGCTTATTAAACATGCTTTGGCTTTTAGTGTATTTAAAATTATAGTTATATCATTAATTAATGAGGAGGATATATCAATATGTTCTTCACTCCCTTCATTCTGGTAAATAAATTAAACAGTATTTAAGAGAAAAATAAGAGAAAACTTTAAATCTGGTTTGTAGATATATCAGATACTGTATATTGTGATTCCTATTATCTCCAGATACTGTATATTGTGATTCCTATTATCTCCAGTTACAATGCTGGTTTGAAATAAGGGGAGTTTTAAGCCAACATATTTGAAAAGTCCTACATTAGAGAAGTCGATCCATCTTTTTCAGTTAGCCATCTACAGAGAAATAGAACTGCATCGCCATTCTACGTGCTCAATGATCCAGACTGAAACATAAGAAAAGAGCTGTCTTTCTGGATTTAAGTGAGGTAATCTAGTTCAATATTTTGCTACAAACAGGCTCCAGTAGAAGCTAGAGATTTATGTTTAGATGCACATGATGATAATGGTTATGCCATATTCTATGTTAACAATGCCTCTGAAATGTGGACCTCTCAGGATCCAATCTGGGTCAGTCATCGGGATCAGAAGTTTAGTTTTCTGAGCTTTTGGACTTGTGCTGGAGTCCATCTTCAGGGAACTTCTCTCACATTCTGTTGAGAGAGAAGTTCCCTGAGGATGGGCTCTAGCACGAGTCTGAAAGCTTGGAAGACTAAACCTCTTGTCCCGGTGACTGATCCAGATTGGATCCTGCAACATTATCCTGGGACACATATATTTGCTGTCATTCATGTGGATGTCTCATTTAATTGTTAGATGTACATAGAAAGATCTTCAAGCATTCCTTGGCAATTCATCTGAATCATCTTTGGTATTATCAAGCTTAGTACTGTAGGTAATGAAGGAGAAGAATTAGTTACATATGGATGCAACTTTATTCACTTGAATATTGTCCTTAACAATTTAAAAACCTTTCTTCATAGTATCTGGGAGAAGAAAAGAAGGTAGGTTGATCCAACTCATCTTTCCTAGTCTAGGTACATTCTATGTGTTTGGAATTCAACTCCCAGATTTCTAGGTAATTGTCTTGACAACTAGAGACGCCTGAACATTAAAATCCACAGATTCAGCTTGTGCCCTTTGTGAATAATCAGTAAAATCCTCCAGGACTTACAAGAATTATTATTATATAGCATAAGATAAACAACGTTTTTCAGGAAAAACTTCCAGATAGTAGTGTTACATATGTGACTGAAGTTTTGTTTTGTTTTTAACAACTGTAACTTTAAAAAAATTACAGCTTGATTCTATTAGGCTCTATGGGAAGAGAATTTCTGATATGATTAGGTAAAGAAGTCACAGCATGGAAAGTGACATCTTATTAGCACTGAAATAAAACACTAGCGCTGTTGGTTGCCTTCAGCTCTTCCTTTGGCATGATGTGCCATGATAAGATCAATTAGGAGGTTACATCAATGCTAGAGTGAAGGCAGAAGGAAAGGCTCCCTCTTTTGTGATGGATGCACAATGCAGAGACTTGGAGACTGTAATAGAAAGGAACTGGGCTTCAATTCTGCCAAAGAGCATATTTCAAGTTATAACTTACTTGCATGTAATGTGTTTATAGTATACTTGCCTAGCCTCACATTTGCTTTAGCAATGCAGAGGTGGGTTCCTCCCAGTTCGGACCGGTTCTATAGAACCGGTAGTAACTTGATGGCCTGGGTCGCTAGAACCGGCAGCGACCCAGGCCTGCCATGCCCCTGAACCGGTTCTTTTGGCACCGCCATAGGCGCCGCCATCTTGTTTTTTGCTTCTGCACATGCAGCTTTTTTTAAGCACTGCGCATGCGTGAAGTGCGCGCACGCCCACGCGGCACGACACTGAGCGAACCGGCAGCAAAGAAAACCAGAACCCACCCCTGTAGCATGGAATTCATTCCATGTGCAAATATTGTAGTAAGTTATTTAATTCACTTAAAAAAATTTATTTGGAAATTCTTTGGAACTTTTTGCAAAACTTGTGAATTTAAAAAGGATTTGGGTTTGATAGTTTGCTTTTGGTTTTTTATTTTGCATCTCTAAATAGTCTGAAATAAGAACAAAACCAAACCCAACTCTTTAACTCAGATGTAACATGAAGAAAGGCTATGTAAAGTAAGAGTAATGAATTTTAGCTTTCAGGACATGGCTTTAACACCATTTAATTAGTGTAATTTCCTTGGTAGTTCATTGAAATTAAGGGAGCAACTGTATTTTACTCTAGAAAGTTATTTCTGAGTTCCAGCCAGACTCCTAAATCTACAGGATATTGTGTAGTGCCATTAACTTTTAATAGTTTGTATGAATCAACCCATTTTTTTTATTTACTGGTGAGGGAGAGCATTAGATTAAGATCTAAGGTCAGAATAATTGAACAGGTGAATCCTGTAAAGATGTGAGTACTTCTACAAGGCATTAAGTGCTAAACAAATGCTCAATTTGATAGTATGACTATAGACTGCTTATTTGAAAATTCACAGTGGATCAAACTTGTATATCTACAGACTAAGTATTCTTTCCTTTTTGTGTTTAACTGTGGGGGACCAGCTTGTTGATTCGGAACATATGGTATATAAACAGAATAAATGAATAAACAAACATTAACAGACAAACAAACAGAGGCTACCAATATTACTTGTAAAACATTAATTGCATATAAAACCAACTTCCCTAATTCCAGTCTGAATGACAGACACAATGCTGGATGAGATGATGGGGAATATGCTTCAATTCATTTCAGAGTTATCAGATCGGAGAAGGATGAAGTAGGTTAAGATCATTTACTTACAAGATACTCAACAGCTGTAGATAAGGAAAGAAAAAAAAAGCCTGATACAAAAAAAAATTAATTGGATCCCTAACTTGCACCAATAATCAACAACTGTGCTGTATGAATGCAGCATTCTGGATTAGGTTAATTGGCAGAGAAAATATGAACCTTTCAATGTCAAGTTTAATGTGCAGAATTTATTAAATTCATGAGAATAATCACACTAACTCTGTTAAATTTGGTTTTTGTTCTGAGGTCATCCACTTTTTCTGACGACCTTTTGGACCATGGTCTCTGGTATACCACTCAATGGCAAGTGTGATCAAGAAAGATTCTCCATGCCCTTTTTTAGAGAAAGGTATTCCAATCACGGCATCCTCTTCCTGTTCATTCACCAAGCTTTGAAAGCTTTCAGACCAGCTGAAGACTTGTCAGTGTTAATTACTCTTGCCATGGGGTTTTCATTCCTGCTATCCTTTATTATGGTTTTAAGCTGTAATAATATATTTTTATCTAGATACCACAAGGTTGAGATTGCTTATTAATGATGAAAATTAGATAATGAATTTTCTAAGTAATGATTATGTTTGATTATATACCATCAACTCAGTATTGATTCCTAGTAGACAAATTTCTAAATAAATAGCATTAATAATAAAAAGGGATCCTCCACATTATGTGGGGGGAAAATACAAAAATAATAAAATCTAAAGCCATTACTACCCTGTTTCCCCCAAAATAAGACATCCCCTGATAATAAGCCCAATCAGGCTTTTGAGTGCATGGCAATAAGGCCAAGCCCTTATTTCAGGGTTCAAAAAAAATATAAGACAGGGTCTTATTTTTGGGGAAACATGGTATATAAGGAGCCTTTATAAATTAATTGAAAAGTTTCATAATTTGCTTCCATCTGCTCAATTGCGGCTGGTTGTATCCCTCAAGGAAAAGTGTTTCATAAGACAATAAAAATAAACAATACTGGCATCAGTTGCATTTTTGTGAAATAATAGCACTTTGCTCACAGATCACTGTCCTAAAACTTGCCTTGTAGATGCTAAAAAAGAATAATTCATGTTGGCTATTGAAGACCACAAAAAATGTTCATGGAATAGTGAGCTGCTTCTAAAAATAAATAAAGGACAGGGAGACAGGTTGAGCATAGTAATTCAAAAGATAAGCAAATAAATCAGTAGCCAATTCGTCTTAGATTCAGTTAGAATATAATTTTTTTTACTTGGAAAGAAAGTTAGTATAGGAACTTTTTTGTAGCAATCCAGGGTAGCGGTTATGGTATTATAATATCCCTCATTAAGTTTTTAATTTAAACAGGAAAATTGAAATAATGGAATATGTTAATTATACAATAATAGGGCTACCAGATCTGGACTGCAATCCCCTGGATGTCCACTGGAGTGATGCAGAAAACCCAAGCTTTTTACTACCACCTAGTGGTTCACTGGTTTTTTTGCCTCAGATCTAACAGTATTCTTGGGAAGTAGGGAGAATAGAGCTTTGATTCTGCTGAAGAAAAAGAGCTGATTGCTCTGCAAATATAAATCACTTGCAATGCAACCAATGGGATTGAAATATGTCTGGATTCCATCCATGAGTTAAACAGAAAATGAGGAATGTCAAGTCTGAAAATGAGGAACATCACCGACTGTGTATGGTTACACATTTTGATTAGCACTGCTCAACAAATGACAACTGCACTCATACTGCCCCTGAAAGATAATAAAGAGTGAATTTGCTACTTTTCAACACTGCTTGGAAAAAAAATATTTTCAAAGTATTTTGAATCCCAAAATGTCTGATTAGCTTGTGAATTATGTGCAACTTATCTATAACTGATTTTAGAGATCATGAAAGAAAATCTTTATATCATTCACACTAACCAAGACATATACAAAATAGTTTGGCTAAATTAATATGTCTGCTTTGATTCCAGAGGCTGGGAGGGAGGGCGCTAAGATTGTGAGCACAACTTTTTTTTCTGTTTCATTGTATCAAATGTTTAGATGATATACAATAGAAAGTGAGACAAATATACAAATCCTATCCTATGAAATATGTGTTCTGGTTATATATGTTATAAAATTGCACATAAAGTATGCCATTTTGTCTACAGTGTGACAATTCTCAGCAATTATTCTACCTTGGTGTCATCTTTCCAGTTAATTTAAACAAATTAGGTTTGCAGTATCCTAAAAAGAAAATCCAATCCTGATACCAACAAACAGTAAGCTCAATTTAACTTCACTAGCTAAGGGTTTACAGGATCCTTTGCCAGAAAATTACTCTCATATTTACATAGGCCATCAGTTTAATACAGTAGTTCTTTGTTTTCGTAACAGTGCCTTGTGTGAGTTTTACTATATATTCTTTAAATTAAACACATCTTTCTGAAAAAAACTTTGGCACTTTGGTTCTTCAAATTTTATAAAAATTGAGAAGAAATGAACTGGGGAAAAATCTGATATCCATATTTAAGTTGAAAGACTTCAACGTCTGCTAATAAATTATCTGTTAATTTTTTTTCATCTAAAATATTATAGATGATAATATAATATTCATCTATATTTTTGGAAAGCTTTTAGTACATTTTTAAATCTAGCAATCTTACTGAATTAGCATTTACAGTTCTGAAGCATTACCTACTAAAACTGGATTTAGAATATGTAATAGACAGTAGAAGTATCTTTATATTAGAGCAAATCATTGGTTTAGCTAACTGCCATGTTTTAATAACAGCAGATGTCTGTGTGGTTCAGATAGTTCTTTTCAGCTGTATCTGAAAATGCCCAGAATTGAAACTTATACTCTCTTCATAGAAAGCACATTTTACTACCAAACAATAATACTTTCCTTTTCCTTTGATATTAAAATTCATTTCTTTGAACAAATAAGTTCTTAATACTGAGTTCCAAGAGAAAATGAGACAATATAGAACATAATGAAGTGTGCATGGTACTTAAATATTTGGAGCAAGTAAAATGACTCAGTGAAAAAAAAAAGGCATTTGATGGTATCAGAGTTACACTTTTAAAAATACCGTTATGCTTAGAGTTTGAGAGGAGGCAGAGAGAGCAAACTTTTTTTAACAGTAGATATACTGTTTGCAGTAGAAATACAAATAAATAAATAACCAAATAAATAAATAATTATTGAGACATTTACATTAGCCTTCTAGAATTGGGCTTGTCTATAATGAATATTTTACAACAGAAGAATGTATTATTTTCAGGAATTTAATATCTGAAATGTGTTTCAAAAGTACAAAATACATTTCCAGTTCAAAATCTTCTAGTTAAAAAAAAAAGTCCTAGTGATTCTGCATCACTAAATTTTTTAACTTTTAACTGAACTCCCAATATCTCATTTTCTTGCCAAGAAAATCCTGCCTGCATCCTTAAGGCTCCTACAGATCTGGTAAGAACAAAAGCCACTGTTGTGCCAATCCAAAGATCACTTACCAGGTGAGGATACTAACAACAAGCACTTCCGCAGTCATTTAAATGGTGCAACAATAGGATGTGTAATTTAACCTACACAGAACAATGATTGAGGCACATGGATTTTAATTAGCACAGATACAGTAGATCTTTTTCAGGCTGGAACTAGAGGGCTTTTTCACCCTGAAAATATCAGTGCAAATGAATAGTAAAGTATGGAAGAAATTAACCTATAGCTTGGAATGAATCAAACCTTTCCACTACTATTACAGAGAAAGTCATCTTACACAGTACCAAAAGCAAACTAAGCATTGCAAGAGTGTTATTCCAGAAATTAATTAGGTTCCTGAAGTATTTGCCCAATATGTGGAATATTAAACTCTGTGTTTAAAAAAAGAAAAAAAAATTCAACAATTTTGTGAAAAACAAATGTAAAGGTTTTTTGAAACCATGCCTTTTCATCTCAGAAGACCAGAGACAACATCCAGAAACCTGTGAAGTGAATTGAAGTAACTTTTCATTGAACTCAGATTCTCCTCAAAACAAAGTTGTGGAGAACTTATACAAATACAAATTTGCTTCCAGAACAATTTAAAAGACAAGAAGTAACGTAAGAATGACTATTCGAAACATCCCTATCTTGCTTATCTGTATGCTACATAGTTAACTGTAACCCATAGAAAACAGCAATTTCTCCATTGTATGAGAAGAATTAAGATAAACATTGTTACATGATCATGTCAGGTGTAGTTAGCAAAAAATCTCAGATGTGAAGTGACTTTTTTTCCCTTTTAGACAAAACAATAAATAAGAACTTCTTTTTCTTGAATGCGAAAAAGTAAGGTGATCTTTCAGGCTTTCCAATGAAAACATTCAGGATCTGTCTTTCCACATATTCCCCATCCCTAGGAAGTAGGAAAAACACAGTTTTCTTCACTGTTTCTAGAGATAGAGGTATCCAACCCAGTAGACCAGGTTAAAAAGTAGGAACGACGTGGGGAAAAAGACTCTGGAATAAGAGTCGAGTTCTAAGATGTCTATGTGTATCCGCCCTTTCCTCCAGGAACCCGATTTGCATTCTTCATAACAGCAGAAAAAACTCTGACAGTCTTTCCCATCCAGACACTCATAGATACAATTGTCTTCAAATTCTTGCCAGTACATGGCATTGTTCAGTGCAATGACTGTAGGGGGAGGTCTCATCTCTAACACAGAGTAATTCTGCAGAAAAAAAAGAGACAAAGAGGCTGTACCATGGCAACAACAGAAGTCTTGAAGTTTCCTGGGTCTAATACAGGCAATCCAAAGAAACCATGTTGTCCAGCTTTCCTTTGACACTTTATATGCCAAGATATATACATTTGAATGTCACACAGCAGTGGTGAGTGGAAGTAGGTGTTGGCAGATGGAGTATCTCACACAGTTTTTTTCTGGATGGCACTCAGGTTTAAAGGGGTTTTCCCTACTTGCATACCACCACTATGAAAGAGACATAAAATGACATCTATTAGATGTCATCTATTAGATCATTAGAGATCAAATGACATTAAATTAAAATGACATTAAATTAAAATGACACCTATTAGATCATTAGAGATCAAGATCTCTAATGATCTAAATGCCAGAGCCCACTGCAACAGCATTGCCAAAAAGGCATTAAGAGTGGTTATCCTAATCTTGTGTAGCTTCTATTGTACTTTTAACCAGAGCATATAAAACATTTGCTAGACCAATTCTCGAATACAGCTCATCTGTCTGGAACCTGCACTACATATCAGACATTAATACAATTGAGAATGTCCAGAGATATTTCACGAGAAGAGTCCTCCACTCCTCTGTTCGCAACAGAATACCTTATGCCACCAGACTTGAAATTTTGGGCCTAGAAAATTTAGAACTACGCCGCCTTCGATCTGAAATATTTTGCCTGTTATTCTACCTCCATGCACGGGGAACCTCAAAGTATATAAAGTGAATTAGGCTTTGCCATACATTCCCCTGTATTAACATCAAGCAGTGATTGGAAACAGACACGGAACAAATGTCTGTTTCAGGGCAAAGTCTGAAACAAATATTGTGTTGGAATAATGTTTTTGATGAATCAGGGATTTATAGGTAGCACTTGAACTCAACAGTGGGGAAAAACCCAAAGGCAATTTTGGGGATTTCCCAATGTGAAATGGTAAGGGGAACATACAGATTTAAGATGCACTATGACGGCATGGTTCTTTGAGACTGAGTAATAATAATAGTTGTTTAATTAAAATTATAATGGTATTTAATATATGATGTTTACAAATAAAATATCTAAGTTTTAAAATATTCATACTCACCATCATGTGACCAAAGCTGACATCAGGCAGCTCAAATAAATGAAAAAGTAAAGTATAAGAACACAAGTTATAAAACAATACACAATTTTTGATATTTTAATTATTAAGGAAATCATAAAAGATTCCATAACAGCACAATTTTATTTGTCTACTTTGAATAATTCCATTCATTCAGAAAGTTTACTATTGAGTAAAAATGAATAGAGTTGCCTTATCTTATCCCGTTTATTTCTGATAAGTGTCCACCTTATACAACAAGATCCAAGACAACATATACACTTTTACATTTTCATGAATATCATGGGGAAATGCTTAATTTAAATTGCGATCTTCAACTCAGCAGAGCAAGCCATATGATTCATCTCAGGGGTGAAATTCAAAATTTTCCCCTGCCGGTTCTGTGGGCGTGGCTTGGTGGGCATGGCAGGGGAAGGATACTGCAAAATCTCCATTCCCACCCCGCTCCAGGGGAAGGATATTGCAAAATCTCCATTCCCACCCCACTCTGGGGCCAGCCAGAGGTGGTATTTGCCAGTTCTCCAAACTACTCAAAATTTCCGCCACTGGTTCTCCAGAACCTGTCAGAACCTGCTGAATTTCACCCCTGATTCACCTGTAGCTGTAATTACCCCAAGGGAAAAGGTGATTTCCACCAATCTTTCTGTAAACCTAACCCCAATACCAGTCCTAATTCTAACCCTTGTGTTGATTTCAAGTAGAAGTGTATTTTCAAATACTGATTTCTTGTCTACAGAACATAAATGAATATATTCTCTGGGATTTAAAACAAAGTAACTATTTTTTTCTAATTCTTTTTTTTTTTTTTTTGGAGATAACAGGGAAATGATCTATGGGAGTAAACTCTACTAGTTCAAATAAAGAAACAAAAAAAGGTTTGTATTATAGGTTCTAGTTAACTGAAAAACCATCACATTTTGCAGCATTGTATTATGGGGCTTTAATAGCCTGGTAATTTCTATTTGTATGAACATGAATACCAATTAAGGGTCTGCTAAACTTTATTTGGAGTCAGATGTGAGCAATTTCACAGTCATGTTTTATAGAGGTGGAAAGGTTGCAGCGAGCAGGAAAATAATAGAAATGTACGGGGCTATACATTTATGAGCAAAGCCAGGAATTTGTTGTTTTTCTACTTATAAAACATTTTCTTTGTTTTAAAACTATATTAACATTGATTGATTATGTGGCATCAAGTCATTGTTGATTCTCATGGTCGATATTAGTATTACATGTATTTACAGATTAAAGTTTTGCAAGAAACCAACTTCAAAATAGTGCAATTGTTTCTAGCAGTTGGGCTTTAGGTTGAGTAAAATCATTGTAGAATTTAAATGCAAGGTTGTCAGTAGAGGCATGACTGAACTGAACAGTTACTACCTGTAAGACCAGACCTTTGTCACTCTGATGATCCACTGTCATTATTCTAATTTATGAATTTGTTACAATTAATTCAATAATTTATTAGGCATGGTCATTTTACATTAGATATACAGATCCCTGAATTCCTGTATAGAACATTAAAATACTAGAGGTATTTATCAATCAATCATATTTATACAACTGCACATCTCATGAACATCACATTCAGTTGGGATAAAATGAAATAGAATAAAATAAATGTGGTGAAAGCATTTCAGTGCACCAATTCCGTGCATTTCTAGTTCAAAGGACTCTTACAACGAACTTCTCTTATTAGACAGCATTAGCCAAAGTGTTTATTTAAGGTCTAAATCCAATTAATTACTAATCTCTGTGATAATGCAGAAAAATTGTGCTCCATTTTCAATAGGACTTTATCTTACCGACTTTTTCTTTTTTGTACAGTGTGGCTTCCTGCAACTTGAGTAGTAGTTCAGGGTTGCATACTCCATCAAAGCGGCAAAGACAAATAAGAAGCATACGGTCACAAAAAGGTCCATTGCAGTGACGTAGGAAACACGTGGCAAGGAATTTCTTGCAATGGTGCTCAGCGTTGTCATGGTTAATACTGTGGTGATACCTGGACAACAGAACATAATTTTCTTGTAATATTTCCAGAAATATAGCTATCTTCAATTTTTAGAACAAAACCTTACTTATTAGAGCATGAGTTTTGTTCTAACCTGGATTCCTTAAGGAATTAGATCTTTTTGAATTTCTGTTCCTGATTATATCTCTTAGATATTGTGTGTTTTGGCATTATACTGTCTTTCATATTTTATATTCTTCAACTATTATGAAGATCTTTAAATGTATCAAATCCCATTACAGCATATTTCATAAGATCATACTTGTTATAGAAAAATATTCATAAATCACCATCCAAATTCATATTTGATTTTCAAGGACGTCACTTGAGTTTTAAATTGCCGTATAGCTACATTTAGAAAGGGAACAATATTATTGGTAAACTCACAAGAAGTGACATGCTTCAATAATATAGACAGAAATCACCCACCTATTTGCAATCCCATCCATGCCAAAAGTGTTAGTTATATCATTGCAACTTAACCCAAATGGATGGATTCAACAACAACCCTCCCCTCCTTCATTGAACTGATTTTTGCAATAAAAAAACCCCTGAAATGAATGAGGGGGGAAAAATCTGGAAATAAAAAAATAGACATGTAGAATATAGCATACAGGTAGTCTTCTACTTATGACCACAATTGAAGCCAAAATTTCCATTGCTAAGCAAGACAGTTGTTAAGTGAGCTGTGTCTCTTTTTATGACCTTTTCTGCCACACTTGTTAAGGGTTAGGTGAATTATGTGGCTGTTAAGTGAATCTGGGTTCCTCCATTGACTTTACTTGTCAGAAGCTAGCTGGGAAAGTCACAAATTGTGACTCTGGGATACTGCAACTATCATAAATACATGCCAGTTACCAAGTGCCCAAATTCTGATTACGTGACCATGGACATGCTGCAATGGTAGTAAGTGTGAAAAACAGTCCTAAGCCACTTTTTCCAGTGCAGTTGTAACTTTGAATGATCACTAAACAAATGGTTGTAAGTTGAGGACTATCTGTACTTTTCTGTGGCTGAACTCTAACACCTGAAAAACATACCAAGAAGCAAATGCAAGAAAATGATGTTTTATTGAAAACTTCAGGAACTCCAGTATATACTTCAATAAATTATTTGACATCTCTGTTCTCTGCTCATTATTTTTTTCCTGTGCATTCTTTATTACAGCATACCCTGTACTGCAAATGAAGAGTTTGCTAAAGCGGATGAAATCTTTAATTCATACAGTTGGAGCACTTCCCCAAAGCTCCAGCATTTTTAAAATTAATATCATCAGATGCATTAAATTTTACAGCAATGGATCATAACTGAATTAAGAGAGTGACATCCAGAACTTTTTTGGCCCAGTAAATTTCCCTATTCATTCTAGTTAAATAACATTAATTAACTTTCATAAGTAATTCACTAAGTAACATTAAGGTTACTTTCACCAGCAAGCTAAACTGCAGACAAATATCCCTTGAAATATATTTGGAATCAGGCATTATTTTACTATTTCTGTTGAAATACCTCCCCCCCTGCAGCTAAGTTGAACAAACAAGGTGAATCAATGACTCTACACAGGAGAGTAAAGGATGGTGTTTTACTACAAAACTCTTAAATCTATGCTTCATTTCTGTATTTCTATATTGATTAATGCAGTTTGTTTATTGCCTGAAACCTGGACAAAACTTACAATCAGAATCATATTGTGATTTCTTAAAATCATAACATCCATAACCATAACCTAATTTTTCAACTGAAGAGTAAAAATTATACACTACAGTAGTTCAGTATGGTCCTGTTGCTTATAATTGATCTCCAAAAGCCTTTTCTAGAAGAGCTATATATTATGCTGGTTCTGGAATGCTATGTGGGTGGGGACTATGTGTGCTTTAAGGGGACATGTTTTTCCAAAGAAGGGGGGCTACAACAGAGTATATTCGCCAGAGATGGAAATCCTTAGTGGGCACTCCCTTATTATCCAGTAGGACGGCCAGAAACTAATGGGGGAAAGGCAGTCTCTAAAACATTCTGAGCCACATAGGATGTCGTAGATAGCAAACAGTAACTTGAATTGCACTCAGAGTCTTTTTAATAATCTAATGCAGCTCATGCAGCAAAGGTGCATGATAAAAATATGGCAGCATCAAGACAAATCACTGCATTCTGGATCAGTTAAAATTTCAACATAGTCTTTAATGATAGCCCATGTATAGTAAGTTTTATTTATTTATTTTATTTATTTTTATTTGTCAAGCGTATATATGATTACGATTATAGTTACAGTAATCTAATCAAAAGATGCTAAGGGCATGAATGGCTGCCTTCAGTGCATTGTGTTCCAGGTAAGATTGCAACTGACACAGAAGGTGCAACTATGCACAAGTGAAAGGCCATGGCATTTAACTATACTTTGAGCAGCAACCATGAGTCCAGGACTTCCAGATTGTGACTCTCCTCTTTTGACTTCTTTCCCATGCAACCATTATGTTGATCCATTCACTCATGGGACTACCATAATACCATGTCACAAATCCAATTTTTGGAAGTGGTCCAGAAGATATTGTGGTCAACAGTATCAAAAACTGCTGCAAGAGCTGGAAGGACAAGGAGAGGTGCATCCCTCCAAATTCTACCAAAGGTCATCCATGACAGCAACCAATGCAGGTCCATCCCATATAGATGTCATGACTAATCCTAGTATAGTAACTACTGTCTCTACTGAATGATAACAGGCAGAACCATACAATGATAGCTTATAAGAATTGCTTTTCAAATATTCTGTTTGTGCAGCATCCATACATAATGACTCATCCTGCAATCTGTGACCTGCCCATTAATGCAAGAGAAAATTCTTGTACCAGCGTCACTGAGAAAATAAATCTTATGGCTTAACTATTTTTTGTTCAAACTTCAGCAATAGTTCGGTTTCCAGTAACAGTGACTAGGCATCTGCAGCAAACCAAGCTTATGTTAAAATGATGATGCACATGGCAACATCCTAATGGAGATCATGCCCATAGCTAATGGTATCCTGATGTCTGATGCAAATATATAAGTCACTATTTTTGTATCATGGCATCAAAATATATTTTAGTCACTTGTACCCCACTGCAGTGAATAGCGGCCACTATGCCCTACCCTACCTATTCAAAACTTACTAAAATTCTGAATATACATTTTATTTATAATTTTAATTACAATGGTAAAAACTAATACAACTAAACTTACATAAAGAGAAGAGAATGGCAAAAAGAACCAGTAGAACAAAAAAGAAAAATATAACAGAATAAAAGAAATATATAAAGAAGTGACTTCCAACTTTTGTCATAAGTATAAACAAATTCAGCAAACTTTATTTCCTGTAAGGTGACAAGCAGATATCTCTTTGTCCCATATTCCACCCCTTATCTATAACAAATCCATAAAACATCAACTTCTCAGTCATATTGTCTGTAAATAGTCCATAATGGGTTACCAGAACATTGCACAAAATCTCCTATTTTAACCTTGATCAAATAAGCCAATTTTATATTCCTTCCTTTTATTTCTAACAGTCTTAATCTTTAATTCAATAAAAATATCCTAACATTTGTACAATTTGGATCTCTTATTCAATACCTCCAATGCTGAATGCTTTGAACCTTGTAAATTTCCCACAAGTCAGAAAGCATTCAGTTACTGAGATGAGAATACCATGGCAGGTGGTTTAAACTTCAGCCTATGTCTCGTCAGAGTCAGACTGGCAATGTAGGATGCATTGAGAGATATAACAGGTTGCTACTGGAAAAGTCAGGACCAGAGCTTTTTGTCAATTGTGTAAAACCACTTAAATTTAAATATTTACATTTCTTTTAATTTTGGATTGAAGTCGCTTGTAATAAAAATGGAATTCAAGAGTGAATTTTCAGAAATGAAAGCTGCTTAGAGCTGTATCTGATTTTTCCTTCTCTGTAGCATTTTGCCTAATTTAAAAAGGGAAGGGATTTAGATATCTTAGATTTTTATATGCCACCAATAGAAATGGTTTAAAATGTTTGTTTCAGGCACATCAGACTCTGTAATCATAGAATAATAGTCAAAGACATGAAAAAAATTAACTCTGTGCTTCATGCAAATGCTACTAAAGCATAAAATCATTTCTAGAGAGGTCTTGAATTGTTTTTCTGCTCACACTTGTGAAACCTCTTCCACTGAAACTTCGGAGGATATCAAATATTGATTGTAAAGTTTGAACCTATTAATTATTGACAACTCCCTCCCCTAGCCTTTTGAACAATTGATAAAGGCTTAGGCCCAAATATTTTATCCCCAAATATGAATGCAAGTTATTATTTAAACTTCCAGGAGAGCGTTCATGTGGGCAAGTCTGTGACATTAAAAAAAAAAATCTACTGGAAAAATTGCCAGTATGTGAATTGCTTCTTGAATTAGTTTTGAGTTGTTCAGATCACAAAATATTGGTAATCACAATGCTGCACAATATGCAGAGACAAAGTATGCAGTTAGGATTCCTAGATATCTCAAGGGGCAGAGCAAAACAAAATGCATGCAAAGATTCCTGTGCCATTACCTTGTGGTTCTAGTTGCTCTTAACTTAGCTAAAGCAGTAACTCCATTCCAGGGCCAGTCATGAATACAAACTCCGAATTCCACTTATTTTAGCCCTTTGTGCTTAATATGGGCTTCTTGGACAAGTCCCAGAGAACCCCTCAAGTCAGCCTCTGGATTCCCCTCATGATTACTGATCATCTAAAACTGGTTCATTGCATTTAGAAGTAGGGTACAATATTTGAAAATTCTAATTGCAGTTGCTCATATATTCACATCTGGATGTTACATCTCTGAGAACCCAGATGTGAAAGTTTTTCAATTATGAGACCTATTTCATAGGTCTTTCAGCAGACCAGGTACCACTGGCAACCCTGCATCAGTTAATGGTTGGTGGGTCCAAAACCAACATGGTAGAAAGTAGGCAAAATTTGAAAATAACACAAAGGTTTGCATGAAACTAGGCACAGGATTGTGAGACATTTCATATAAGAAGATTTTGCTCAGCTCTTGAGAACATTGCTTTCACAGAAACTTATTTCTTATGTTTGTAAGCTATTTACTGGAAATATATAAAATCATAAGGAAGAAATTGCTTTTCCATAGTGGCATATTGGGAAGACTTTTCCATTTCTCTGAGTCAGCCAGAGGAGGCTCCTGTTTAGCTCATATACTGTAGAGAACTCTGAATCTCAAACAAGTTTTTATTTTTTTATTGGAAATAAGTCAATGACCTCCAATTTAGTTGCAGTCAGTGAGAGCCTTTAAGATTTGAAACAGTAGGTGAGAGCTTTGAAGAGTATTACTGAGTAGGAAGTGCAGGAAGAAGATAGTTTTTAAGTCAGTGTTCTGCTGTGAAGCAACATGTGCACATTTGCAGTACACATATCCTTTCTTCACGTTTCTTTTATAAAATGCTTTGCCTTCTCTTAGGAGATTGTGAGATTGTCAAAGGAAGCTTACATATGATGAAAATACATTGGGTCCGGTTCATATTAGTGGGTAAGAAGCTTTGCTTCAGTGGAGAAAAGCTATAAGTAGTAAAATTACAGAAAAAGAGCATTAGCTAGCAGGAAGCAAATATTTGGAACATCAGGTAGCCACTTACTCCAGCTATCACCATCTTGTCATGCAGTGCATGGAAGGTAATGATGCAGATTTGTTTAACTGCTAATAAATTTCAAAACTACTTTCTAAGTTTCATGACTATCCTATACAGTCCATGCATGCCCTCTTGACCGAAGCATTTGATGCCAAACATGGAAACTCAAGGCAGATGAAGATGAATTTGTTCATAGCTGTCAAGAAACAAATTGTTTAAGAATATTGCTACTCAGAAGAGTCACAACAAGAATCAAATTATTTAGGGGTTGGAAGAAGGGTCATGGATATTCTCATTGCATGCCCCAGTAGGCCACATTTTTCTATACTGAAAAATAGTCTCTACTTAATGGAAAATACAATATATAAGTATTGGAGAAAATCCCTTTCTGTCTAGATATATCCAGAGAAGGGATTATTGAGAATTAACAAATCCTTGTGTAAAAGAGGCTGTTTGGTAAACTGATCTCTGATAGAACTGTAGTCACTTTCTTAGAGTACTCCCATAACAGAAAGAAAATTGAAAACTGTGAAATGTTCTCTATTAGTCCACAAAATCCTGATCAATAGGATCAGGGATAATTTTTTTTACATTTAACATATTATAAGTTAGGTATGCCAGGAACTAGACAGTGGTGGGATTCAAATTGTTTTACTACCGGTTCTGTGGGCGTGGCTTGGTGGGCGTGGCAGGGGAAGGATACTATAAAATCTCCATTCCCACCCCACTCCAGGGGAAGGTTACTGCAAAATCCCCATTTCCTCCCGATCAGCTGGGACTCGGGAGGCAGAGAATAGATGGGGGCAGGGTCAGTCAGAGGTGGTATTTACCGGTTTTCCGAACTACTCAAAATTTTCGCTACCAGTTCTCCAGAACTGGTCAGAACCTGCTGAATACCACCTCTGAACTAGGATCACAGTAGGAAGTTTCCAGTGAGCTTGGAGAAGCCAAATTTGTTTCAGAAGTACCAAAATTTTTAAAGGGTTAGGGTCCCACAAGAGTTGGGGAAAACACTATATAATGATCATGAAATGCTGACTGCTAGAGAAAAGGATTGAGATCAGGATTAGGTTAGGATTCTTAAAAAGAAGAAAAGAAGTAGAAAAAGCTCACTGGTTGTCTAGCTAAATTATTGATGAACAATAGTGTTCACACCCTTTATAAGAACCTATGTATTTAACGTAATATTATGATTGTACAAATAATATATATTTAAAAACACTGTTCTTTCCCCTCCATAATCTTCTGTTCAGCATCCAACCTGAAGTAAAGTTGTGATGAACCTTTCATGCCAATGCCATCTCTTCAAGCAAAAACAAAGAAAGCCCAGCTTTCCAGCCTTTTGAAAATGCACCTTTGGGACAACCATGACATGGTTGACTGAGAAACTCCATAGACATTTCATGCCAAATTTGGGGAGATGGGGCTAAGGAAGAGTTTAGCACATATCACTTTGGATACTGCAGAGTGATCAACAACAGTGGAAGGAAAGCTAAGAAGATACAAAACCTGAGAGATTAATAGTGGAACACCAGGAAAATGATATGAGAATTAATCTTTCAAATACTTCTCCACCCTGGCGCTGGGAACCATGAATAGGGGAATTCTTGCAGAATATAAACATTTGTTAGCATGATTATCTATCAAGTGAAATAAAACAATTATTCATTGGAAATACATTAGAAAGGATCCTCAGCAGGCTGACGAATGAATAAAAAATACTATCCCCAGTTATCTTACCTAGGGCTGTTCTTGCTGGTGTAGCATCTTTTTTAATCCAAAATGATACCCAGGATAGGACAACAGTTAATATACAGGGAATGTATGTTTGAATAGTGAAGTATCCCATTCTTCTACTTAACTCGAAGTATATAGTCATGACTATATAATCACCTGCAATAATAAAAAATTGATATCATTGGAAATGTAGTTAAATGCAAATAAATAATATTTCCACAGCCATCTGCAGTGTTAACACTGAGCCTCAGCATTGCCTGATTACAGAATACCTTTATATCTTGGATGGCAAGATTAATAGGCTGGAGGACCAAGTGTTCTTCAAGTTCATAGACATTTTGATATAGTTTTCTTAGCAACAATGGGGAACTGGTTCATCAGTCCTGAGATTTCCCAAACAACTGTTAAACAAGTCTGCCCTGCTTAGCTTTGTTAAGAATTTTCAAATTCATTCTCAATGGACTATATGGTGGAAGTAGTTTACTTCTCTATACAGCTGAAAAATAAGAAAAACTTGCCAAGTCTACTCTGTGACATGGTGGTACAGAGAAAATGGAGCACACATGGAGGACAGTGGTGTAATTGATGGGTAGCATCACCACACAACCACTGTCTTTGTTTTAAATGCACCTGGGGTTATGCTGTTTGTACAGATACAGCTGTCTAATGGATGGATCAATCGATCAATCAATTCAGGGCTATGAAATTTGTAACAGTCTCGATGGGATGTACCATACATCAAGTAAAATGCAAGTTCTGGGTTCATAAAAATAAATATTGGCTCCTGCCCTCGGGAACATCTTACCTCCAGAGGTGAGATTGGCTCTCACCCTCCTGATGTTTTGAAAGAGCCTCAAGACCTGGCTCTGCCAAATGGCTTGGGGACTCAATGGGGGAGCTTCATACTGGAGTGGTTAATTAATTAAAACCTAATCCCACCTCCCGACACCCTGTGTGTCCAGCTTCCACTTTTCCCATCTGGTTTTGATGGTTTGTAATTGTCAATGACTTTATCTGCTGTTTGCCATGACTGTTGATTTTAATGTCTTTTCTGATTTAAGCCACCCAGAGTCATTGAATACGAGATTGGAGGCAAATAAATTTCCTAAATAAATAAATAAATATAACAAAAACTGCAGGGAGAGGGGGAGAAGAAAGATTCTATAAGAATTTGAAATAGTCTTTTAAATTAAAGATATAGATTTAACAGGTGTAGGAGAATAATCAAAGGGATAGAGTTGAGAATGAACATCAAGGGTGGGAAATTTGAAATTTCTTTTGCCATTTGGTACAGTTACTACATGTAGTAAATAGTCTCTTGCATTATGAGTACAGTGTGAATAAGGGTCATAGAGTTATCAATAAATTGCTGTAGCCAATTTGTGCAGAATGAATCTATGTCACTCATAGCTATTCTGAGTTGAAGATCATTCTAGTTGGGCCAGAAAACTTCCTACTTGAAAGATATATTAGCTGTGTAGAGAAGTTCATGCTCAGTATGGTTGTTTGATTCTTGTACATCTTAGATGATATCACAGTTAGCAAAATAGGGAATGTGAAAAAGAAAAATGTTTCATTTATTAATTAGGTAGCTAATTATAAGTCAGTTGATCATGGAAGCAGATTTAAATATCAGTAATTAAATATCAGCTTTAGTTGTGCTCCTTTGGCAGGTCAATTTCAGGCATTTACTGGGTTATAAAGTTGCTTATATCCATTTAATACTGAATTTAGGACTTGCTCTGTGACAGATCTCTCTGGTGGAATAGTTCCTTCTGTGGTAGCATAAATGAATGTGATAATTCTCTTTCATCTTTCAAGATGATTTTCTTCAGAATTATCTCTGTGGAGTCTCTGAAAAGTTTTAAATAGAAGTGTATAACAGTTTCCTCTTTATATGAAAAAAATCTTGCAATGTTTCTTGGTGGTGGTGGTGGTAGTAGTAGTAGTAGTAGTAGTAGTAGTAGTAACAGCAGCAGCAGTTCTTTTAATATTTACATAAAATATCTAGGTCAGTAGTGCCCTCCTAATATTTTGGACTTCAAAGCATCCAACAGTTTGGTCAAAAACAAGGAATTATAGATGTTGAGGTTTAAAACTTCAAGTCTTCTCCATTCATATAATTGAGTAAATTGCTAGTCTTTATGAATCATTGTGCCCATTAAAAATCCAATTAGCTACAGCGGCAGAGCCATAGATTCAATATGGATAGAGTTCTGAGTATTGTTTCATCAGCATTAGTTGATTCACCAATTGTGCTTGTTAGTGGAGGAAAAATGACTGTAGGAATTACCACAGTATTTTATCTGGGCGTGACTCATAAAGCAGCCTCAAAACTTGAATTGGTTCAAAAAAATTCTCTGCTCATCCCTGCTGACAGTACTATTCTTAGTGAAAAGTATATCTGCTATGAAATATCTACAATTTCAATAAGGTTTGTTTTTTTTAAAATTACATTGCATACAGGACTCAAAACCCTAGAAAATATGACTTCTATTTCTGAATTTGTAGACTAGAGTTGAGACTTGAATTGCACTGATGATGTTACCTAGTTTGGGTAATGAAATGTCTGCAAGGAAACAACCAAGCTCTGAGAGCACCAAGGACCCCTCATTTCAACCCTGAAACTTGAATTGTTTGAATTTTCAATTCTTATTATTCATCATGTGAATAATACTCTGTGGGAATTCTTATTGTTATTATTCATCATGTGAATAATACTCTGGGAATTCTTATAGAAGAACAATGATTTATAACAGTAGGAAAACAAAGTGGTAACTGCTATTGACTATTTTGGAATTATCACATAAGAAGAAGCATAATAAAGAATCACAGTTAAGGATATAATTTCATTGCCAGCGATAGATTTGAAGATTAAATCCTGAAGTAGCAATTGCATTCAAGACTATATTCTTTAGTCCTCTGATTTCATGTTACAAGTATATTCAGCCTTTATCTACATAAGTGCTTTTTTTCAATCTGTTTATTCAAGGGGATGAATAATTTTCATACCCATGTGTTCTTGGGACGGTTTCCCATTTAGCTGCAATTCAAACTGACAAAAAAAACTTCATTATGGCTCTAGCAACAACCAAGAAAGAAACTAATCAAAGGAAAAAGTATTTTTGGTGGGGAGGGGAACCCAACTTCTCTTGCTGAGCCAACATTGTCTCACCATGAACCAACATTGCTGAGAATTATTCCTAAATATATCTTACTACATTTGTTTCACTTCTAAAACTGCCAGGTATTTCTTTTGTGACTATCTATGCTGTGAAATTTACTCAACAGTATTTCACTTAAATACATATTGAAAGATATTATTTTTTAATGCTAAGGTAAACAGAATGTAGAACACAATTTAGGAGCAGATTTTTGGTTGAGATACAATAGTTTGGGGGGGGGGTATATATAGCTTTTCCCTTTCCTCTCTTTTGCCTCTCCTCCCTTCCTTGATCCAAAATAAGATTTTCCACTGAAATAGGGCTACTGAAATGAAGATCAACAAGGGTAGGATCAACTTTGTGTTACCTCAATCAATTCAGGCACTGCAAATAAAACGTCTAGGCTCAACATATTCTCAAAAGCCTTGTTGGTTGATTGTACTTGTTCATTTTATGCAGTTGGTTTAAAAGAAAAATAGTACTAAGTTCTATTTTTCGAAAATGTCTTCTTGCTTATTTTATGCATTGTGTTGATTGGGATTCTTAAAGTACATTTAAAACAGCTCATTTAGTGACTGTTTGAAGTTATAACGGTACTGAAAAAAGTGACTTATGACCATTTTTCACACTTACAACCATTGCAATATCCCCATGATCATGTGATCAAAATTTCGATGCTTGGCACCTGGTTCATATTTATGACGGTTGCAGTGTCCTGGGGTCGTGTGATCAGCTTTTGCGACCTTCTGACAAGCAAAGTCAATGGGGAAGCAAGATTCACTTAACAACCATGTTACTAACTTAACATCTGCAGTGATTCACTTAACAACTGTGGCAAGAAAGGTCATAAAATGGGGCAAAATTCACTTAACAAATGTTTTGCTTAGCATAGAAATTTTGGACTCAACTGTGGTTGTAAGTCGAGGACTACCTGTAGAACAAAGTAATCAAAATACTAAAAATACTCAGTCTAATGGAAAGAAGAACATTCACATGGCACTAAACAGTAAAACAACTTAGATATGAGTTTCCCTCTTTCCCCATCTCTTTCAATGTATTTGAATTTTCTCCAGGAATTCAATTGCCTTAAATCCAAATATTTCATGTTCACTTATTCATTACTTGGGTTACATACCTTTTAAGGAACTGGAAAAAAGAAACAAATTATTTTGGGGCGTAAGCCAAGAGGGCTTTGGGAAAATTTAGAGAGTTGCTGCATATATGAAAGTTTAAATTTTAAAGCAGCTAAAGCCAGTCCCAATCTGCACTCAGGCCATTACCCCACCACATCAATTCAATGCCTTTACCTCTGGCCTACCTGCTTCTTCCCTCCTCCAGGGATGGATTCTTTGCTTCATTTCACCCTCTCTCCTTTGCTTATTTCTGTACTTCTCCCAACAACAAACAGCCACAACCCCTTCCCCATCTTTTTGGATAAGGGGATGCATTTCTAACTTAAGAATATGTTGTGCTTGCTTTCCCAAAATGGCTACCAGGGTGGTCCTTCCCTATCACAACATTGCTGAATACTGGATGTGGACAGTTACAGAACTCCCATCTGCCAAATGAAAAAGTAATGGTGATATTCCTGACACTCATTTAACCCTTTCCTACTTACTTTTTTCTCCATCCTTCACAAGGAAGCTGGCAAGATTTTTATAAACAATGCCCTGTTTAGTTTTCTACCATTTTTTACCATTTTAATTTTCTAAGAATGTCTACCTAGAAAAGCCCTATGAGTTCAGTGACCTTGTTGGATATAAAGATGTTTTATTTTGATTGGCTCTTATACATGCAGCATGTTATCCCCCTATTTTTTAAAATTAAAAGAACATGGGGCAAAGTAAGTCATCAGCCCACAGATGACCAGCTACAGTACATGACACAACTCTCTGCAAAGCTGAAGGAGACCTCATTGAATCATATATTCAAGGCTACCAGGTTGAAATGATCAAAGGAGTTTCATTCTTTGGGGGCGGGGGTGTGGACTAAGCAGCCTTGTTAGGCACATGGAAGTCCCGTTTCACCTTTCAATGTGCACTAGAAAAACCTATCTCCTTCTTTTTACTCTTACTGACAATCCCATAATAGGAATCCCAGAGAATGAGTGTTTATGTGGGGCAAATGATGAAGTATGCATTGCAACATCAAGACAGGAACTTTATGACTTCTATACTTCTGTTTAACATCAAGATGCAAGTACAAAAGACCATGGTTTACATCACAACACCATATTATGGTGTCGAATTGGCTAGTGTGAACTCTAGCAAACAACCCCTCCCCCACCCAGTCTCCATTTTCTGCCTTTGACAGTCATTTCAGATTGAGAGTTTTCCCTTTGGTTCAGCAGTGAAATGTTGTCCATTTCCTTTGTAATTGTACAAAGGAACACAATTAGGAACTCTCTCTCCTTTTGAACTCCTTTGATAAGGTAATTCATATAGAAGAAAAGTTCAGAAAGATTTTGAAAGGAGAAATGGGTTATACATTTTAATAAATTTGTTAGTTTTAAAAGGTTTGACCAGAGTCTTGGTTTTTTGACTACCCATAGACTAAGATGGTTCTTCTCTTACAATGTAAAATCAGGTGATCTTACCTTAAAAAGGAATCTGATCCGCAGTCCTGACTGATCTTCAAGAAGCATTTACTAGTTGGCCTTATCTACCTGGCTATCCTCCCCTGTTTCTGACACTCAGCAAGAAAACACATTTTGCTTTAATATATAGCATGTGGTAAAAAGATGAAACTGCATTCTAAATGTGCAGCGAAGTGGCTGTGAGGATCTGACATTTTGCTCCTCTCCTGTTATCAAATGGTGAATGTTGGATGATGCCAGATAATACCACAGTTCTTTTCAAACAGGTGGAATTGATCCCTTTTACCCTACTTCAGGTACTGTTTATTTCAATATCCTGAACATATAGGGATGATGAACCTTAAACTTCCTAATTAGAAAGAACTGGTGGGGAGCCAGCAATAAACTGGATTTCTGCTTCCAGAAGAATGAATGAAGAGGTGATGAGGGCCTCTTTTGTATTTGTGGTTGCAAGTTGAAGTAAATCCTTGTGGTTTTCATAATAACTTCAATTTCTGATTACAGATTAATATACCACTATAAATATAGCAGTGGGAATGAATGAACTGAACTGACGTGGATTGGCAACAATTTAGGTAAAAGCATTTATGCTGATGACGGTAAATTGAAGGAAGTATTTATAATGGCTATAAAAAGGCTTGCATTTCCTTACACTCACAGGACAGTATTAAGATGTTGTCATTGTTAAAACATTTGATGTTATTTTTAGAACCATTGTATCCCTTGGGTGATAGAGTAGAACAACCTCCCCCCTGACATTTAGAAATGTGGTTTTACTTTCAACTCAACGGTGTTTATATGACATGAGTCAGTATTGAGTAATTTGCATTAGAGGCACTCACTCTTCCTGAGGCACTAATCTTTCATTTCTCTTCAGCAGATTGTAGCATTTTCACCAGCTCAATGAAAATGTCAATGTTTTCTTGAATGACACTGTCTAAAGTTTGAAAAGCTGCTGCCTGATATTTAGTACATAATCAATTTCATTTCATCTTTTAAGTTGAAAGGAAATGCTAGCTTAGGAATGGGCACTCTCAAATGTCTTTAAAGGTCCTCCTTGTTCTTTCTCTTCTATATTTGGACTTCTTGAAATATTTATTCACTAGTAATGAAGATGTAGTCTAAAATGAAAGCCCCTTCAGATAGTAAAAGTATCCTATTGTGCAGAAGAGATGAACAACCTGGCATAGAATTGAAACTTGCATTAAACTATTAATCTTCTCATCGTTCCCATCACCCATCTCCTCCCACTAATGACTGTATGACTGTAACTTTGTTGCTTGTATCCTTACGATTTACATTGACCGGTTCCTAATATGATTTGATTGCTTATTTGTACCCGGACTATCATTAAGTGTTGTACCTTATGATTCTTGACGAACGTATCTTTTCTTTTATGTACACTGAGAGCACATGCACCAAGACAAATTCCTTGTGTGTCCAATCACACTTGGCCAATAAAAAATTCTATTCTATTCTATTCTATTCTATTCTATTCTATTCTATTCTATTCTATTCTATTCTATTCTATTCTATTCTATTCTATTCTATTCAACATCTATCACAGACCAGAGGTTTTCACTAAGAACTACTTTTTCGGCAATCATTACCTTCTCACCCATATAAATATTTTGAAAAAAATAGATGTGATTTTTTTAAAAAAGTTTTTATATTTCAAAATATTTATAAATAGTTCTTAAGGAGTTCTAAAAAAACCCTGGTATTCGCTAAAAGAATTTACATTTCTTTTTTGCATGATGTTTTTGTATTTCCTAACCAATGGCTTTTAAAAGTCAGTGAGAAATGGAATGAAAATCCTAGTAATTTATTTTTTACCCCAGTGACAGGCCCTAGCAATTTTGACTGATCCCAAAGCTAAGGAGGGCTAAACTTGGTGTGTATTTGTGTGAGATCACCAAGACATTTGCAGGCTGACTGGCAAGGGACAAATCACAACATGGACATGCCCCCCCCCCAAATTACTAGAAATCAAACTCAGTTCAAGGGAACCTCTACTTTCCCCCCCAAAAAATGTACTTTTATAGTGTAAAATATTTCTTAACTCAGTGCTCTAGCTCAATGAATTTATTTATAAATCTCAAAATATATATAGGAAAAAAACATTGGACCAGAAATGTTAAAAGTAAAGTCTTAAACAAGATGGATTGGCCCTGATCTATACATCTTTATTATCAGATGCTATTTCTATGTCCTGGGGAGATCAAAGGACTCTTCACTACTAATAAAGGCCATGAGGAATTGGAGAAATGGAGGCCATGAAGTCTTCCTGGTGATACAGCAATGATAGATATCTGTCACTCATAATCCCTTTTTTGGTGAATCCTGCCAAAAGTCCAACAGCTATCACGGCCTGCCCTGAAGCCCCAATGATTCCAGTCTTCAAAGTGAGAAGATTATTTTCCTTATTCCTTTTTGGCTCTTCCAAAGATTTTTGCTTGCTGAACCTTTCTAATATTGCCTCTAAACCTTTCTAATATTGCCTTTAATATGGCACAAACAGAATCTTAATTCTGCTTTCAGTGATCTCTTTATTTCTTTATTAAACAAACTCATATGGTTGCCCGATCTACCTGTTCCATTTACCAGAAGGAACTCTAGATGGTGAACAAAATAAAAACACAAACACTAAAATGACCGTCTTGTAAATAAATGCTTTTAAAGGTTATAATTCTTTAGGGAAGGATTGTTACAGTGAAATTTTATAAGCAACATATTTTAGGCAATATATCCTACACAACATGAATTGCATCCTTTTTTCTTTTTGCTGTTCAAGTATCCACTCCTAATATAGACTCTACTGAATGTTAGTAAAGTAATACAAAAAGCAAGTCTTACCTTCATTCGATCTCTCTAGAGTAGAAGGGATATAGTAGTACAAATTTATTTATTTATTTAGTGTATGGCAAGTAGTATGGAAATGAATGTAGACAAATAACTATGGACAGAAAATAAGTAATGTGTGCAACAAACCACAGTGAAGTTGTCTGACACAAGCACATAACTAATAGCATTTTCTGTGGTTGCTCATGCAAAAAGCTACTGTATATTGGCAAACATTAAATAGCCATTAATCAATCTTCAGAAGAGTCCTATTACCCAAAGTGACATGTTTCAGTTGATTATGCTGGGAGTTATAATCTAACAGATATGGAAGGTCCAAGATTGGAGACATACACAGTCCCGTATGTGTTAAGAGCTTTGGAAAGGCAGTATGGAAGAATTAAATGGATCACCAATAGCAACTTTGATCCATGCTAACACCGAGACTTTTAGTTCATGGTTTGTGCAAAGTCAATGCTCTGAACTCAGCCAAGATTAATATGTACAGTATACTAATACATAGCTAAAACTGCTGTGTGTATTTATGTGTATGTAATACAGATTCTATGATTAAAAACGCTTTCAGATCATGTATCTGGTCAACTGGAAATATTGATAACCAAGAGCATATGGAAAGATTAATGTAAGGGAAGCTGTATATATTTCATACACTTCTCCTTGAATTGATGTAGTTCTTGTGGTGGACCCAACGTAACAGATGGTCTTAGGGTGGCATCTGAGGACAGAGAATTATGAGCCAAAGCCCTGAGAAAAAAGATGCTCGTAGGGGAGGGCTCTTCAACCAGTAATGATTAGTTTGCTCACTTTCACTGGGAACTAGCAGTCTGATCTTCCTTGAAGTGTACCATAGATTATAATGACTTACTATCTTTTTGGTAATAAGTGTTCTTTTGTCGTTATAATTCTTTAGACAAGTATCACATAGAAACTCTGTAAATAGCATATTTTATGCCATGTATCCCATAAGAATGAATTGTACCCTTTTTCTTCTTTTTTGTTGCCTAAATTTATCATCCTAAATATATACTCTATTGAACATTAGCAAAATGTTATGCTAGCAATGTCAGCTCTTGCACACTCAATGGGATGTACTTCTGAGGAATTCATAAAATATATATTCTAATAGAGCTTGTCCTTTTAAATCTTGAAGCAAATACCTCTCTAAGTTTGGCCTCCCTTTGTCTCTTAAATGATGGCCAGATCTTGAAACGGATCTTTAGGAAATGTAGATGTATATTGCACAAACTCATGCAGTACACACATTATTTACTGCACAAGACTTTATTATCTAGCAATCAATTAACGAAAAGCTAAAGAAAAAAAGTTGACTAAAAACTAATTCCTCCTATAAAATTCTTTTTTTTTTTTTAAAAAAAAGGGATTTGACTGACATGAAAGAAAAATGACATCCTATGTTTGGAAAAAAAGAACCATGGCTCATATTTTACCATAGGCACCCATTCCTAACTATGACGACATTGAATTGATAAAATGACAACACAATGCAAACTTTTTTTTTTTGGTACATGTATATGGGAAGGATGCAAGTTTGGACTTTCATTGTATGATACATGTTTTTTAACACCCACCCCCCACCTTGTCCCTGCAGACGCCTGTTATTTTACATTTCACTAGTGAACTTTTTGTTTATTTATCTATGGCAGTAGCCTCAGAACTATTTTACAATATTGGAATTTTAAAAGGGAATACAGACCTGTTGTCATGCCCCCCAACTGCCCTAGTTAGTT
The DNA here is from genome assembly GCA_003457575.1 of Thermophis baileyi. NCBI lineage: Eukaryota > Metazoa > Chordata > Lepidosauria > Squamata > Dipsadidae > Thermophis > Thermophis baileyi. Next base: position 1,324,270 of record QLTV01001997.1, read on the forward strand.
AGTTAGTTTGCTTGTTTGAAAAAAATCTAGGGTAAATGCCCAGGTTGATTTGTAGTAGAAATATCTGTTAAGCAATGCCTATCTAATGACTGCTGTCCACCAATCATGGCCAATTATTTAGGTGAATTCCTTCACAGTTCTTAAACTTTTGTAGAATCTTTATTGTTGTTGTTGCTTTTGAAATAGTCTTGATTCTTGGTGACTGCCTGGACAAGTCCCTGAAGTTGTTGTTGTTGGTTTTTTTGGGGGGGGGGTAAGGTTTTTCAGAAGTGGCTTGCTATTACCTGCTCCTTAGCCTTCTTTAGAAGGTGACTGTCCCAAGATCATATAGTTGGCTTTGTGTTTAAGGTAGGATTATAACTGTGGGTTTCCTGGGCTGATGCCTTAACCATTACACCAAATTGGCTGTATATAGATCATATATAGACCCTGATAGGCTGGAAATTTACTATGTCCTTTTTAGATCATTGGGAGAAGTAACTTGTTTTTCACTCAAAGCCTGAAATGTTGTACAGTCATTTTTCAAATCAGAAAACCTTCTTATACAAATGTCTATTTTTTTCTGGTAAAAAAATATTCTCACTATTATCTGTGCCTTCTTCTATTATTCTATTATTGATATACTCCGATGGGCTGAGTCACACACACACAGATACCATTAGGCTTACTCACTCCATTCATTTATGCAGCCCTTTATACATAGAACACTCTAATCTTTTCTTCCTCTGCCAACAGTCCTGTCAGGCACAAAAGACCAGGTCCACGGGTGAAGGTTCAAGTAAGGTGATCTATTGCTAAAAACCTATGCACAGGAATTTTCTCAAGTAAGTGTGCCTGGTTAGAGTTAGATAAGGGTCAACAAGGGGGATTGGACTTAGTTCACTTGTGGCTACATAGGGATTCTAGGCTGATCCTTCTTTTCACTCTGACCTCCAGTTCTGCCATTCCTTTTCCTGCTAGTCCTTTCTAACCACCTCTAGCTTCCTGTATTACTTTTGGAGCTATACAGCTTTCAGAATTGCTATTTTGTCATGTCTGCATTATCTTTATCTTATAGACAGAGACATTACTCAGAGTAGAGCTGCTTAAAAGTTCTCTTGTTTATAGTATTGGGACCAGGGTCAATTTAAGGGGTTTGAATTATATAATTCATTGGGACCCAAGAAAAGTATTTTCCTCTCGTCTTAAATCCATCTGTAATGTTAATCTAGAAGTGTAGGAGGAAGGAGTCCCCCTCCTAGAGTTCAAGATTGCTTTGGGCCCCCCAATTCCTTAAAACATTCTACATCATGGAACCTACAGGGAATCCTTCAAGTGGAGTTCCTTTTAGCCTGCGTGCAAACTAATTTCATACTCTGTTGCCCTACATCAGCTGTTCCTCTCCCAATGATCCCAAATGAAATATTGAGGAAAAGTGAGACTGATAAGGACCACGGTAGACAATATTGTTTTCCTCTCTGGTCTGCCTCTCTTGATTGATCTTTTCAACAAAGGATGGGGAAATTCAAGAAAAAATTCTGTTCCATTAATTCAACTAAATTGAAAGGGGAAATCAAATAGAACATTGCACAATTACCTTCCTCTTGCTCTTGATGTTACTCCATCAAGATTTCTATGGTACGGCTGATTAATTCACCACATTCTACAAGGAACATCAAGTTTCCGAATAACATGTCACTAACTTCTGAAATTATTAGGTCACTACGGAATACCCCAAAGTACAAATGAATGGAAACTACAGAGGCTCAGCTTCTGGAAAGCCTGGATTTATAAAATTCTGTGACTGAAGAGTGACATGTAATATAAATAACTGCATCAATATCTAAATGTACTGTTTGATGTAGCGATTTGGGTTGTTGTTGGGTTTTTTGTCTTTTTATACAAAAATGAGAACAACAATATTGATTCATACCAAATGTAAAAGGAGTTATTTTGAACATGTTTAAAGGAATTTTTTTTGTTTGCTTTTATATATATTAAAGCATTCATACTTATTTTGATTTAAAATCTGTCATCTCTGTTTGTCAAGGGCAGGTATTTGGTTTTAAATATTCAGGAAGAGGAAATGAGCTGGTAATAATCTTGTGGAACCTTTACTATCACTTCCAGCCACTGCTGATTAATACATGTAAAATATAGAAACACACAAAGTATAAAAATCTTTAGAAAAGAAAAAGTGTTTCTGTTTTAAACAGGAAATTCAGCAGTCAATGCAAATGATTAATTAACTGCATTTTTAAACCTTACATAGTAATGACTAATAGCTGAACAAAATATAAACATATAGTGACTAGTTTTACTATTTTTCCTGATACTTGGAATCTCTCATTAATGTTTGGCTGTTTATCATGAAGTCAATACAGTGTCATATTCATAGGTGGGGTAATGACACAACATTGGAATCTATTTTGTATAACTGTTACATCATTGTGACCACTGCTTTGCTGTATCATGGATTTGCTATAAAGATTTGCACTTCATCTTGATTCTTATCCCCCCCCCCCGCATAATTCTCTGACAGAAAACAGAATTCATGCTTCCATCAGTGATAGTAAAGTGTCCAGGTCCCAAAACAACAAAGCTAAACAATAAAGTTTAGCTTAGTGCCACCCTGCTGTATTGAGAATTGTTTCAAAATTTTTGGAATCAGCAGAATCAAAGCTAAATAGTGAAAACATCATTAAAGGAATTAATACCTGGGCAGTCCCTGTTATTCAATATACAGCACGAATAGTTGACTGGACCCACATAGAACTTGGTAACTTGGTAACTTGGATCAGAAGAATAATGAACATGCACCATCCTTCGCACCCAGAAAGTGATATTGATCAGTTGTATCGCCAAGAGCAGAAGGGAGTAGAGGACTTCTATAGGTAGAAGAAAAGCATGGCCTGAATGACTACATCAAGAAAAGCCAAGTACCCTTGCTGAAGGAAATCAGTCAAGGGAAAGAAATGACAAAATCAGCCTAAACATCTGGTGATTCTGTGACCAACCGTAATAACTTTTTACACTAAGGTTAGTCTAGCCCAGGGGTGTCAAACTCGATTTCATTGAGGGCTGCATCAGGGTTGTGTTTGACCTTGGGGGGTGGGGGCATGGGGCATGGCCAGGGGGGTCATGGTCAGCTTGACGTCACTCATGTCAGAGCCCGAGCGCTCTGCCAGAGAAAACAGGCTTCCAATCTCTGTTTTTGGCTGGGATGGCCTCCTGCAACCATCTGCCAGTGAAAACGGAGCTTGGGAGGGCCTCCCAAACTCTTTTCATTGGCAGAGGGTTGCAGGAGGCTGTCCCAGCTGAAAACGGAGATTGGAAGCCCGTTTTTGCTGCCATGGGCCGGTCCTTCGCTTTTTCTAGGGCGGCCCATGAGCCAGATCTGAGCACCCCGCGGGCCGGATGTGGCCCACGGTCCCTGAGTTTGACACCTCTGGTCTAGGCAAACATGTTAACCAACCTACACCAAACTAGCTCTCTTGCATTCTCTTGAAGCAATTATAGAATTGCAGCATTAATTCAAATATAACTTGGCCTCCTCCCATGCCCTTGCCTCTATGGCTTGGATGACATTTCCTCTGCTTCTGCCTTCCCAGAATAGCCACGTTGGCTTTCTAGTATGATCCCTAAAACTGGATTCTGCACAATACCTTGCAGCCAATTAAATGTGGCATGAAATGACCTCACTGATGGCAATTGGGGAATACCAACCACTGAAGGAAATGCAGAGGAAATCATTTCAGTGGCTATGTAGAAAAAGCACTGAAAGGGAAAAATGTTGGCACCATCAACAGTGTTGTTCTTCACTGTCAACAATGTTCTTCAAAAGAATTGCTTTGGCTCAGCTTAAGGCAAGCATTCTCAATAGATATTAGCTACAAAAATATTTCACTATGACCAGGACAAGCATACAAAAATAATAGCATAAGCAGTTGAATAGAATTCTGCTTCTCTTGAAAATATAGAGGGTATACAAAACATGAATAGTTAGATTACATTAAAAACAAAGGCAGACAACATTAGGAAAGGATTGTTCCTCACACAAGCCAAAAATATTGTAAGGAATTGAGGCTCAGAAACTACTTGATAGCCTTTACCACATTGTGATACTGTGCTCTAATAATATACTGTACCTGAAATACCATTTACATTTTCTCTTAACGGATCATTAGCTGTTAAGCTCACTTGCTAAACAATAACTGTCTTTTAACCCCATTTCTTTGGATAATTGCATTGCCAAGGTGATATATTTTAAGAAACATTTCACAGAGCATGAAAAAATCACTGCCTTTAAATTCCCATTAAGTGTGTGAGACTTAAACAGATACTTTCTGTTCAGGAAACAAACTTTCTGTATTTGGATAAAAGAAATTTCTAAACTACAGTGGGAAGAAGCTCTTAATTGTCAGTCAGAAATGATTGTGAGCCATTTAAAAGGACCTACTAGGTAGAGTAAGAAAAGGATCAAGGGACAAACAATGATAGGAATCTTAACTCTCTAGCTGATAAAACTCAACAATGGACCACTTTAATTTGATGACGCTGCCTTCTGCATGTCAGAAAAGTGAATTAAATGGAAGCTTTCAGCAGTGCATCCTTATTAATATTCATCTGATTCTTCAATATACTGGGATCATCTATTATAATGAATCAATAAATGGTATCACTGGATGATCCAACACATCTACAGAACCTGAGGTCGACGAATGTTATAGTTGCATCTCTCATTTACAAACTCAGGTATGCATGTATATTTGTAGAAGCTGCTGTAATCAAATGATTTAGCAAATTTCTGCACTGTAGAATGACTTTTGGGGAACATAGTCATGTTTGTAATAGATTAAAATGCTTCCATATTTACATTTTTATTACACATTCTTCTTACTTAGAACATAACAAGAACAGTAGTACATTATATTAAAGATAGCTACATTTTTAATAAGAATGAAAATGAAGGAGAGATTCAGAGATCTGAAAATGTAGCCCACAAGTGCTACACTTAGTATAGCTGCAAACTGACAACATTAAAATTAACAGGGATACTGAGGCTAATTTACATTTTAATAGCACACTCCTATGCTTATCTATGCAGAAGAGACTGTCACTGAATTCAAAGAGAGCTCAAGTGATGCATAGAATTGAACTGGGACAGGAGGCAATTCAGGATGTTCAGTGGGTCCATTTCACCAACCGTATATTTAAAAGAAGAGAAAGGAATGGAATAGATCATTGGAAAAGAAAACAGCTAGGAGAGTGAATGGAGAAGCAGGAACGGAGAATCATCTTGTTGAGGACATCTCAGACTTGCAGAGACAATTCGTATTGTTTTAGTTATCATAAAAAAAGAATCAGATCCTGGAGGCTACTATATATCCTAACCTGGAATTGCCATTCAACTGTATTTGTTGATTTTCAGTAACAATTAATCAATAATTGCTGCTGTTCTATGTCTGCTTTTATAATTAGCTAATTCACTGGGGTGGGGGGTGGGGAAGGACCAGGAATTCTTATGGCACTTGAATGTTCTTAAAAATTATACTGAATATAATCCCTGCCCAAATTTATTTTGTAAAACCCATATTAATAAATGAAACAAAAGAAAGAGATATTTTTAATTTGGGTCTTTTATATGAAACACCTTCTCCGCAGCTGATTCCTCCAGATTGATGAGCCTGCAAGAGCCAGAATTCCCAGCCAACATGGGACTGTAATCCCAGCATATCTGGATGATGCCAGGTGAAGAGGGGGGACTCATATGCATTTAACAAAAAAAAAAAAGATTAGTTCAGATGCTAGAGCTGTAGTCTCCATGCTATGCCTAATGTAAAGGGTAATGCCTCAAGCATTAGCAAAGCCACAAGAAAACCCAAGAAAGTGAGAGAGGAACGATGTCTTATTTTTGACTTAGTTTCCCCAAGGAGAGAAAACCTATGAGTAAATGTCCTAAAGGACCTGGATGACTGAGAATCTCCATAGACACCTATGAGCAAGGGTTTTAATGAAGAGAAATATTTTTTAAAAAATCAGATTAATTTCTTAGCAAAGGTTTTTGCCACCATTCTATCCAGTATGTTGAAGCCTGAAACAAGATATTTACAGGAATAGAAAAAAAATATTAACCACAACAAGGCAAGACTGCAAGGTTTTAGAGCCAGACATCCAGCTGGCCCTCAGTAATTGATCTTATGTGTTTCCAATAAGGTAGAAGTATGTTGTTTTCTATTGGAGTGCCACAACTTTCCAAATTTGGCTGCAGTTGATGTTTTTTTAATAGAATGCCATGCTTTAATATGTGTAAGTTGGAAGTGGGGAATATTACAAATCCCTTAGGGAGGCTAAAAGCTGTTGGCCATTCCAGCTTAATTCTCCACTTCATATACAACAGAGTGCAAATCAGGACCCTTCTCTCCACAGCTAGACCCATCATATGGCACATAAGGGTTTATTGCAGAACTCAAAAATAAGACTGTGCTCTGGGCCTGGACATATCCTTACAGATCTACTGATGCTTAACAATATAAAAGGAAGCATGGCATTTGATATGAACATGATGCTACCCTTCATTGCAGAAGGTATTCATCCATATGTATTGAATTTCACCTGTAGTACAGATAGTCATTGACATACAATTATTCCTTTAATGATTATTCAAAGTTATGACACTGAAAAAAGTGACAATTGGTCTTTGCACTTATGACCATCGCAGCCTCCCCATGGTCATGTGATCAAAAGTTGAGTGTTTGGCAACTGGTATGTATTTTTGATAGTTACAGCAGCCTGGGATCATGTGATCGCAATTTGCAACCTTTCCAGTTGGCTTCCAACAAGCAAGGTCAATGGGGGAAGCTGGATTCAGTTAACAACCATGTGATTCACTTAACAACTGCAGTGACTTGCTTGTCAACCATGGCAAAAAAGGTTGTAAAATAGGGTGGGACTCATTTAGCCACTGCTTTGCTTAGTAATGAAATTCTGGTAATATATCAAGGACTAACTGTACAAATTTCCTGTGTTCGCAGTCATGCTAGACTGTTTAGTTGGATTGAAAATTAACAATAAACTAGTACTAATCTAGATTGGTCAGATGGATATTTTTGAAGATGTTAACCTCACTGATGTGTAGTGTACCCGGTTTTCTTCAAATTGTGTCCTGATACAAAGCTTAGTCTCCAGAGCATTTATCCAATTATGTTCATTCATATGACAAGCATTGTCTTAATGCGCCATTAAGACTCAGTGGGAGCCAGTGGGGCTTTGAAAAATGTCAGTAACATTCTATAAACAGATAAGACCTATTAATATTCATAAAAGAAATATCTTTAACATACAACTTAGGATTTGCAGTGAAAAGCCAGCACAGATGTTCATTTAAAAAAAATCACCTAATAGATATATTTGCTTATGTACATGCTAGTATAGCATCTTTTTCTTCTATTGTATTGTTTTCATGAAGCTGCTTGTTTGAGCAATGAATAAAAATTATTGATACTGTATTCAAAAGTAAGATCTCACCAAACTGAATGCTTTCTCCAGGTAAATTTGTCTAAAATTGCAGCCCAAGCTAGCTGGAACCATGACAATTTTGTTAATCATATTGCAAACTAGGAGACATAAATGCCCATGGTAAATACTGTATGTTAGTAAATGCTTTTGTCTCTTGATGGGGTAGCACAATCTGAAGTAAGAAGTTTGCAGCTTGAGGTTCTCCTTGAGAAACCTTTTCAAGCTTCTGCTAGAACAGAGGTGGAGGCTGTCCACAGAATACATTTTCCCCAGATTCATTTGGTGAGCCAGTGGTGACTCCTGAAGTGGGAAGGTCTCATGGGTCCAATTCAAAGCGCTGATATTAACCTATAAAGTCTTATGTGACTTGGCACCTACTTATCTGCAGGATCACCTTCTCTCTTGGAAACAGCCCAGCAAGTTCAATCTAGTCAGGAAAAAAATCCTATTAGCAGCATCCCACATTGGAGAGGTGCTGCTTTTCAGTGGTTGCTCTGATTCTTTGGAATTATTTCTCATAATGTCCACCCTAGCTGCCTTCTAGAGTTTGCTCAGAACAGTGCTCTTCAGGAGGGTATTTGACTGTGAACCTCATTGTGGTTTGGATAAATTAACTTTATTTGATATTATTCATTACTTTGTGGGCATTTTAGTCACATTCTTTTATTTGTATTTTGTTTGTTATGAATCATCTGTAAAATACCAAGAGTCCTTAGGGATTTGGCAATCTCTATATGTTAACAACAACAACAACAACAACAACAACAACAACAACAGTGATATAGCTGAAGAAACAGTGGACCACCAAGTAAGCTGCTGCAAGAAGATCACACAGATTGCAAGCAAGAACTGGTGGGACCATAAAATAGAGAAAGTCATAGAAAATGAAGAAGTTAAATTGCTCTGGGACTTTAGAATTCAAACAGACAGGCAGCTGCCACTGTCTACTATTACTACTACTATTACTACTGTTGACCTCATCCCATTCCTAAGAGGTCTGTAACGGGCGTGCATAAGTGCACCATCGTGCCTACCGTCCCTGCCCTAATGTCCCCATTTATTTGTATCCATTTCATGTATTCATAAACATGTTTATACTTGTATCTGTTATCTTATACATGGTTGACAAATAAAATAAATAAATAAATAAATAATACCCGAGACTTAACAATTGTCGATAAGAAAGACAAAAAAGTCTGGATAGTGCATGTGGCAGTGCCTGGAGACAGCAGAATAGAAGAGGAAGAACTGGAGAAGATAACAAAATACAAAGACTTACAAATAGAAATAGAATGACTGTGGCAAAGGCAAGCAAGGGTAGTACCAATAGTTATAAGCGCCTTGGGTGCAATTCCAAAACAACTAGAGCAGTGGTGAAATAGAGCCGAGGTGGCGCAGTGGTTAGAGTGCAGCACTGCAGGCTACTTCAGCTGACTGCTAGCTGCAGTTCGGCGGTTCAAATCTCACCGGCTCAAGGTTGACTCAGCCTTCCATCCTTCTGAGGTGGGTAAAATGAGGACCCAGATTGTTGGGGGCAATATGCTAACTCTGTAAACCGCTTAGAGAGGGCTGTAAAGCACTATGAAGCGGTATATAAGTCTAAGTGCTATTGCTATTGCTAAATGCTACCGGTTCAGCCCGGATCGGGCGTCCCGGTAATGATGGGCACCAGTGGTTCGGAGAACCGGTAGCGATGGGAGCATGAGGCTCCCCACCCACCTGGACATCATCATTTTCCTCTTTTTAACCCTCTGCACATGCGCAAAGCCTTCTGCGCATGCACAGAGGGTGGAAAAGCGCGCGCGACGGGGGCAAAACGGGCAAAACGCGTGCTTCCGAACTGGTAGGGAAGGTAAGTAGATTTCACCGCTAAACTAGAGCAATAGCAATAGCAGTTAGACTTATATACCGCTTCATAGTGCTTTACAGCCCTCTCTAAGCGGTTTACAGAGTTAGCATATTGCCCCCAACACTTGAACACCATCGGCATTGACAACTTTGCCATCAGTCAATTGCAAAAGGTGGCTTTACTGAGGACAGCTTTCATCCTGTGATGATATCTGTAACAATAATAATAACAATAATAATAATAATATACTTTCTTACTGACTCTATAGAAAAAGTGCTTAGAGAATGTAAGAAAGGGGAGAAATCTCATCCTGACAAAGTTCAGATACAACAATGCTACTCAGTCTACATTTCTCAATCTGGATAGTTGAGAAGAGACCAGCAAAGTTTTTCTCTCAAAAGGGTTTGAAAAAGAAGAGATAGTAATTGCTTGTGAAAGTGTTGCTCTTATTTGTTTGTCTTCCATCCTGGAAAGAGAGATCATTTTTTTAAGATTGCTCCCTCCAAGTAGTAGAAAGTGCATCAACCCAGAGGAAGAGTGAGGAAATCAGAACGAAATACCTATAAAGAGCAACAAGGAGATATATATGAATCAGGATTTTCCCCCTCCTTCTATTTTACTATTTTATGATATTATTCTATTTATTTTATTTTTGATTTTATATTGTATATTTAGGACTGACTTGTTCTACATGGATAGTGTGTGTTTCTGGAATTGTATTTTTGCCTAGAAGGTTAGTTGTGAATTAAAACATGCAGGATTCAAATCTCTCTTTTCCCTTTCTGTGTTGTCTTCTATTTTCAATTAGCTCCTTAACCTTAATCTGCATCATAAATATGTTTGTGCCTTCTTAATCATAAGACTAAATTATGAACCTATGTAAATAAAAGATTTCAAATTCAATGCTTGTATTACTCAAAATATTTTACTATTTCTACCTTAGCTAACTTATGTTTGTGCATGTTCCTGCAATTTACAACACAACTTCTAGGTGTGTTATTTAAAGATTAGTTTGCAAACCTGAAATGAACTATTCATTATATATGCATGAAAAAATATTCAGGAATTCATTTATATGAATAAATGTCATTCTTAAGTTAGTACAGCACTGGTAATAAAGATAATTTTCTTTATTTGTTTAAAGTTTTACATTACCATTTTGGTACCATGTGCTAAATAAATAAATGACCATTTTGGTACTTTAGTACTAGCACATCCTAGAATATGGTTCGTTTAATGGTTTATCTATGGTTAATTATTACAAAAATATATGATAAATAAACAAATAAGAAAGGCTCTGACATAATTAATGCTAGCTATGAATTATTTCTTCCATTATTTTTAATGGAATTTACACTGAAATTTACAATTCAATAAACTTTATATCCCTGAAGTTAGCTTTCTAAACAAATAAGGTAAGAATTAAGTTGAAAGAAACTCTATACTGAAGAAAAAATTCTAATTGCATCTGTGGCTACATTCTGTCCACAGAAATCCATTCCTGATACTTTAATGGAAGAGAATATACAGTATGTAGGTCAATGTCCAAAAACAGGAGTCATCTACAACATACAGTGTAGAGACTGAGGCATACCTAGCCATTATGTAGGACAGACAGACAGAAGACTACCAACTAGAAGTCAGAAGACACAATGAAAATTCTTTAATCAATAAAGGAGAATATTTGTAGCTCAGGGTTGAAGGATCCCTCAATTCTTTAACCTTGTGATACATAGACAGATTCAACCATTGTTTCAACTGGGAACTGTGAGCATCTTAAACCAAGCTAAATCCATAAAATGCTAGGGAATTCCTGGAAATTTGGCATTCAGATAAACCAGCAATCAATAGACACACAGAGATAAACCACATTCACACAAGCTAAGAAAGAAACAAAAACAAAACAACAACAAAAACAGAACAAATCCTCTTCAGCAGCCAACATTCAGATAAATAGGGATTAAATCCAGACAAACACTCAACTAAAAAAAAAACCCCAATAATCAAGGAACTACCAAGGAGAAAACCAGCCCCCAACACTGGCAGGGCAAGCTACTGTATATAAACAGGGAGCAAACCCCACACTCACTACCACTGATGGAATTTCTTAGTCAAACAATGAAATGTCTACAAGCAAACAACCAAGCTCAGAGAACTTCACTATTTGTAATATTGTTCCTGCTGGCATTTGGGGTGTGGATGAAAGGCAAACTTTGTCATGTTACATGTATTGGATTTAAAGCTCTAAAAATTCCCGAGGGATTTGAGAATTGGATCTAATAGCCATGATGGTCTGGAAGCAGTTATAAATGGCAGAAAATTTACTGTAAGAAATGAGTTCAAATGTTTCAATTATGATGCTGCTTTAAACCATTTTATAGAAATATTAGACTTTAAAAACAGTATAAGGAGAATCCCACATTTCAGAAAACAATGCCATTCTAATTTAAGCATCCATAGTACTTGAGGAGAAGAATGAAAAGCCAGCTCTGTTGATCTGGAATCAAATGTTGATAATTATCCTCTTCTATTCCAGAAATCTTCTAATAGTCTTTTCCTACAATGTATTGCTCAGTTGACATACTAGTGAGGAGAGTGACCAAAAGAAAAGAGTATGATTGCTCCTTCCCCTTGGCCTTAACCCTTCGAATTCAAGCCTATTTTGAAAAGTGTTCATACATCTACTCTAATCCTTCTCAGTTAAAGTTACTGAAGGGATTGATATTGCAAGGTCCATTCATTATGGAGATGGATTGGTTACCAATAGGAATTTTTCATTGATGCAATTGCTAAAAATTCAGTCACCTCTGAACTATAGTTGTTTGTGGCCTACAGTATAACCAAGAGAGAAGGAGAAAGGGAAAGTTACCATTCCTTGCTCCCAAAGTGATAAAATTGAATCTGGGCTAATAAAAGTATATAAATCCACATATTGAAAAGTTTTCAATTTATTCTTATTTTAAGAATTGGAAACCATCCACAAAATGTTAGTGTTTTGCTTACACATTGGCTTCATTTGTAAGTGATCACTGAACTGTATAATCAGAAGATTTAGTGATATGTTTATTTCATTTTAGCAAGGTACTAGACTTTATCAATTGAGTTGCATTATTGATGTGTTTACAGCACATGTCACTAAGTTGTATATCAGTGTTTTGTTGTTATAGTATAATGTGTTCCAATATCAGCAGGAAAGCACGTACCTTGATCTGTTTAATTTCAGTTTTGAAGAATTCATCACTTCATATTACAATATCAGACTTTACTGATAAGTCAGGGCTAAAGGACTTGCAATGATATATTGATCTTCTGCCAAATTTCTGAATTATTTATAATGTTTTGATTGTGCTTAGCTTGTAAAACTTTTTTAAACCTCCCGAGTGCAACAGCCATCAGTTACACAAGAGTGGCTTTAAGTTCTAGGAGTTAGTCACGTAATAATTTTTGATTCCAATTTTCCTCACAACACAAGTGTATCTTTCTGAAATAATTTATGCAGCTATAATATTTCAGTTAGGATTCAGTAACTGCTGATAGGTGTATGGATAAACTTGTTCATATAGTTGCATATTCATTACTTTAATGTGTTATAAAAACAAAACTGGTCCTTGGAAAGCACCCCTCGATCACTGGGTAATCAAGTCCAATGGGCACACACAAAGTCCAGGAAAGCAGTCCAGGAGTCGAACAGTCCAGGATACATGGCATGAGCACACAAGGCACAAAACTGGGCATGCTGCTTCAGCAACACTCAAGTCCTCAGGGTGGCATTAAGTAGTTACAGTAAGTGGTGCAGCCCTTCATGAGAGGCAAGATTGCCTCCTCATCAGTAGTCTAGCTGACTGGCATTGTACCTATCTCCTCCCTGCTCTACATGTCCTTGGATCAGGAGGAGGTGTGGACTCTACCTCCTCATTGCTAATGGCTGGCAGCTGCTCTCAGTCCTAGCCTGGAGCCTCATGGCCAACTTGCCGCAGCTGTAGCTCGCCTCCCTCAGCCTCAGCCTGTTGCTCATCTGATCAACCCAGCTGAGGCTGCTTCATCAGGCTAGCATTCTTTGAGCCCTGATCCTGACCAATACTCAGCTCCATGCTTTCATCTGCAGACTCAAAGTCACCCTCCTCCTCTGAACTCGCATCTGGAGAGGAGTCCGGGAGCAGATCCATGACACCTCGATTCAAAAATTGTTGCCTTATGATGCACCATTTCACCCAGTTAAAGTTCATTAGAAAGAGAGTTTTATACAAATGTATACACACACATACATAGCAATAGCAATAGCACATAGACTTATATACTGCCCCATAGTGCTTTACAGAACTCTCTGGGGAGTTTATAGAGTCAGCATGTTGCCAACAACAATCTGGGTCCTCATTTTACTGACCTCGGAATGATAGTAGGCTGAGTCAACCTTGAGCTCTGTCACGATCGAGCTCTAGGCTGTGGGCAGAGTTTGCAATCTGCATTATAACTACTGCACCACCAGGGCTTGATACACAATAACATTAGATATAGACTATTTTTAGTAAGTAAGCCCTCAACATTTTCCCCTTCAGAAAACCCAGATCTCCCCAGTAAAAGAAATAACAGTATCAAAAGCAGACAATCAATGAGGTGCCTCAGTTAACTTTCTTAATATCATGTGCTCAAAAAGAGGGAAAGCTTTATAAATATCTGTCTTCCATATGGGCTCTTAATGATCTTCTTGTTTAGGACTCCAAAAATTCCTAAGACCACCCTTGCATCTTAGGGTATTTCAAATGGATGTAGAGATAAAGGAGATTTGTAACTCTATGTAGCAATCAGAAAAGACTTATGGAACAAGCGTACATCTGTTTGGAGCAGTCAATATGTAGCATTAACTTGTCTTAATGGCTTTCAGAATGGTTTATATAGTCCATGTATCCTTAGGTTCTCAAAGCAGAGAAATATGGATGTAGCATTAGAGCCTGTTCTTGTGTTACAAGGTTTGTAGCTATGGGTTATACAAGGATTGTATAGCATAGCAATCTAGAAAAGTGTGGCATTTTCTTTTTTTCTTTTTCCTTCCCAGTTTATTTACGATATACAAATATTATGTTGGTATCAGGATAGCATTCTCTTCACAAAGTTTAACCATTAGTAAGAGTGGAACCCCTTCCCTGAGCAAAATTAAACAAATCCTAATTTCTAGAGTGGTTAATAATCCATAGATCCCCATGCATACTTCTGCATTTACTAACACGCTGGACAATAGTTTGTGCTAGAGCTAAAATGAATTCCATTAAGTTTAAATTAAAGTCTGTTGATAAGGGCAATGGGGGGAAAAGCATTCATTACCTTGGCAATTTTCCAAGTCTTTAAAATGTTTTGGAGGAGAGGAAAAACACATCCTACCAAACCCTGGAGAAAAGATTGAATAATAAGGGAAATGTCTTATTTAACTGGTTCAGCTAATACAATACACTCCAGGCTGTTCAACAATAATCAACTATCAATGATCTTGCTACCTGCAATTCCCTTTGACTACATTTAAAAAAAGATATGACATATGAATGAAAAATGACATCAAGAATAAATGACAAAAAATGTGAAAAATGGCTACAATTAATATTTATTGGGGTATTTATTAAGCAATTAAGCTTAAAGAATGGAAGACAAATGAAAAGACAGATGAAGAGAAATAAAAAATCCAATCAACTTGTTTAAGACTTGGATTTCTCTATGCAGTGGCACATTTTTATAAGATTGAAATCCATGTCTGACCTGAGAATGCGCCTATCAAAGACTGCAGAGTACCCAATAAACTGGGGTATTCATTACAATATTCAGAAATAACACAGTAAGTGGCTTTAATGCAGATATGTTCTCAAATAGTAACAGAACATATATTAAAATCGCAACTCTCATTTGATTTAATAGATGGTCAGGGCTACTATAAGAGCAACATCTAATCATCTTAATGTGTCAGACCAATATCTAATGCAAGATGTTGCTACAATGCCAGCAAGCTCTAGACTGATAAAAAAGAATATTTGTAGCTCAGTTGAATTATCCTTGGTGTTCTCTGTGCTTGGTGGTCTTCTTGCAGATGTTTCATTATCAAACTAGGTAACATCATCAGTGTTAGCTATTATCAATGCTAGCATTGATGATGTTACCTAGTTTGGTAATGAAACATCTGCCAGAAGACCACCAAGCTCAGAGAGCACCAAATACCCCAAAGCTACATATCACTGGATGATGGAACACTTCACTTAAAACTGGTTACACCCAGATCTGATTATCAAAAACATACTGCTCCTGCAAATGAACATTCACTTCATTACCAAGGTCAGTTGTTTGTCAATTGCCCATTAATTTATACTCTATAACTATAACTGAGTTAAGAGTCACTGATAATGAATCATAATTTGGAGAAATACTTCTACTTTTTATTTATTTAGGTGACACATGCATTCTAAATGCATTATTATGAAGGAAATAATAGAGATCTCTCTATTCACTGGTTCACACTAGAGCTGGCAAAATACCTGTGAAGAAATCAAACGTTCTTCTGAACCTGGTGCTTGAAGCAGAAGTTTCAGCTTGGGATCTTTCAAGGGTCTTCCCAGATAGATGTGCATTATAGGAGAGAGGTTTTCTGGAATTGGCATTTCAAGCAGTGGATTCATTTGGGTACTTTATTCTCCTGATAAGGTATACCCTCTGAATGGTAATTTTATGTTTATGAAACCAAGAATATTAGGATATACAACTATCTCTTCTCATGCATTTGCAACAGTAATATATAATGATTTTTGTATTACAGTGAATTGGTCATCACCTGCTCAATATACGAGGCAAGGATTATCTAAGCTTGTTTTTTTAGTCAGTCCTTTATTAGAATCAATAATCAGTATTTCATTTAGAAAAACATAAAAGTTAATGAATAAACTAAAGCAAAATATTATAGAATAAAATTTGGTAAAAATAATGAACAGTCATGTCCATGTCAATACAATTAATGGAAATAGGTTTTAGACAATAATACAAAATTTGGCCACATTCAAAGAATGAATGATACTGGTCAGCTAACAACAATTGTACATAAAATAAATGTATATGCTGCTCTATGGTTGCAATAAAGAATTCATTGGGTGATCTGGAAATTCAGTTAATAAAGAGGTCATAAAATGAACTGTGCATCTTTTAGAATAATCAGTAAAGTAATACAGTACATGTGTTACAGTAAGTATTCCACCATCTCTTCATCACAAGTCTTGAAGGGGATTTTATTTAAGGAAGATAGATGATAGATAGATGATAGATAGATAGATAGATAGATAGATAGATAGATTTCACTTCAACTACAATCTTCACAGCGCACTAAAACAAGCTAAGGTTAATGCTTTTCTAGTTTTGTGAATAGTTATCTGATTTAGATAACTTGTTGGTATAAAATGATGAGAACACTACTCAAAAACACATCTGTAATATGATCTGAAAAAAATATAGTTGCATATCTATACCTGACACACGTTGTTTTAAATTATCCAGCACCTTTTTGTAACCCATTTTCAGTAATATGTCCCATGAGAAGCTATAACTCTGTAAGTTTAATGAATTGATCTTCTTCAAACTGATTCAGAATTATCACAAGAATTAGGGGGTTGGCTTTCTCTTCTTGCCTCCTATCATTCATATAGGTATGTATATATATATTTGTATTGTGATCACAAGAAATTCTAGATAGAAAAATGGGTGCAGTGAATCTTTCAAGCTCCAGGACAGGAAATTCTTATTTATTACCTGCTGATGTTTGCACAATATCAGAAGTATTTCTGAGTCCCATGAAGTCAAACTGATAAAGTCTCCAAGATTTCTGATCTGCAGCTTCTACTGAGTTTTTTCTCCATCTGTAAACCATTTCTTCTTGTGGATAGCCATCTGTAAATTAAAAGTCAGCATCAAATATCTGGTAAATATTTCATAATGTGAACACTGTACACTCTTTAACTCCTCCTCCTCCTCCTCCTCCTCCTCCTCTCACATATGTGATTGTAGGCAGCTTACAGCAAAAAATTACACTCATATAAATAAAGTTAAATGATGAAAACTGATTAATCAAAGGACATAAAAAATGCAGGAGAGTGCCAACTAACAATTCACAAACAGTACAGCCACCTTGCAGTCTCCCCACCTCTATGGGATCCCCAGGCCTGATGGCACAGCTATATCTTCAGGAACTTCCTAAAGACCATCAGGATTGGGACCAATATAACCACATGGAAGAGGATGTTCCAGAAGATGGGTGCCATGGCAGGTCCTGGTTCCTATCAGATGAAACTCTTGGTAGATGGGACCCATAACATATCCCATTTGCCAGGTCTAATGGAATGGATAAATATAACTGGAGAGAGATGATCCTTCAAATAATCCAGCTCCATGTCTTGTAGATCTTTATAAGTCATAACCAGCACTTTAAATTGAGCCTGGAAACAAACTGACAACAAATCAAGTTCACAGAGCAGAGGTTTAACATGTACTAATTTGGTATGCACATTACTCCTGCACTACTTTTTTCACCAGCTTTAGTTTCCAGATGTTTTTCAAAGGCAGCTCCTGTACAACACATTACAGTAATCCATCCAAGAGGTGACCAGGAGATGAATGATGGAGAGTAGTCTCGTGATCCATGAATGGGTGCAATAGGTGCACAGCTCAAAGTTGCACAAAGGCATTGCTAGCCACGACTGCCACATGGAGCAGGAGTCCAAGGACCCCTAGTTTGCAGCAGAGTCTGTTTGGGTCAGTTCTATCCTATTCAACATTGAAGTTGATAATTTCCAGTCAAAGAAGCAAGGCAATAAATAGAAAATGTATAAATAAATAGCTTTTCTTTATTAGGCAAGAATATAAAACAAAATGAAAGCAAAAATAGCATGCATGACTCCATTATCACTTTAATTGTGCAGTACTTACAGTATCAGTTGCTAGAGGTTTTCTGAAGGCTTTCTGAAGTCAGAGCTGTTTAAGAACATATGGATCACTTTGCCTATTGCTTTAATGGCCCTCAGTTCAATATATCTTGCATATATGTAAATCTTCATAAATAGATAATTTGAATTAAGCAATAAATGATTCCCACAGGTACAGACATTGGCTCCCAGCTAAAAATATCTTGAATTACAAAGTTGGGAATGAATCCTGACTAAGAGTAATGGGCTACAACAACCCTTGTCTGATTAAGACAGATTTCTGTAGGATTGTTGTGAAGCCCAATCAAATATTACAAACTTTTCTATGAATTTATGAATTTATATTTCATATTTAGGAATTCTATGAATTCCTCAGTTTTAGCAGACGATTACATCTAAATAATAATTGTAAATTGTTACAGTAACATACGTAGGCTGTAGAAATACTTCTGAAATTTCCAAGTTTATAGATTATCTCTTATACTCTTTGCTTTAAGTAGCTTTATCTTCTTATAGTATATACCTAATAATTCACATACAATTTTATGAACTCTTGCTATATTTAATTAATCCATTTTCTCAAGTTGCTCTATAGCATGAGAGATGCCCACAAGACATTAATCTGTTATCTGTTAAAATTATTTATAAGTGTCTTTGGAGTATGGCATTCATTTACTTTCAATCAATGTTAAAGAGTCACAGTTATACTGTAGAGGCTTTTCAATTATGAATCAAAACTACTTATAGTTCATGATGTTGACTGGTTAAAAGGCCAAGAAGACAATTTACTGTATTGCCAAACAGATTATATTAACATATTTAGGGCTAAGAAGTCAGCTTTAAGATATGTGTTATAGCATTTATATCTCCCTGAAGAATGACTACTTTAGGATTCAAATTCGCTCTGTTTTCAATGTATAATCACTGGTGCTTACTTGCATTAGCTTTTCTGCATTAATTGGGAGCCCTTAACCATGTGTGTGTGTGTGTGTGTGTGTGTGTGTGTATATGTATGTGTGTGTATATATATATACATATATACACACACACACACACAAACACACACAATCTGCACCAACTGCACATGAGAAGCTACACAATATGGACTGTTTGTATATGAACAGTCCGTATTGTATAGCTTCGTGTGTGTGTGTCTGTACACACGTATATAAAAAGTGTATTTTTGCTGTCTGTATTTTATAGCT
>QLTV01001997.1:1343960-1371283 GCA_003457575.1 Thermophis baileyi
AATTAGACTGGCCGCCACTTTGACACTCTTTTGTAAGGCCCTGAAGACTTGGTTTTGTCTGGGCAACACAGAGTGGGATGGATCCTATCAAATGGCTCATTTGACTGTGTGTTGTCACCAGTGGGGGATGGGGGAGTTATTATTTTGTATTTTGTTATTTTCTATATTGTGTTTTTATTGCTTGTAAGCCATCTAGAGTCACCGTGAATGAGGCGATGCTTGTACATGTTTGACAAATAAATAAATAAATAAAATAAATAAATAAATGTATGTGTGTATATATATGTGTGTGTGTGTGTGTGCGTGCGTGCACGCACGCACGCACGCACGCACGCACGCACACACATACAAGAGATAATATGTAAGACTGTATTGAATCATCAGTGAATATAAAATTCAAGAGTAATCAAATGGAAGTACAAATTTTATAAGCCAAAACATCTATAGGAGGTTTATATGCTGCAATCGCTCCAGTCATATGAGCCATGGTGGCACAGTGGATAGAATGCAGTATTGCAAGCTAACTCTGTCTACTGCCAGGAGTTTGATTCTGACCGGCTCAAAGTTTGACTCAGCCTTCCATGGTCGGTAAAATGAGGACCCAGATTGTTGGGGGCAATATGCTGACTCTGTAAACTGCTTAGAGAGGGATGTAAAGCACTGTGAAGTGGTATATAAGTGCTATTGCTATAAGACTGTGATGATGCAAAATGGGAAATCACCATCTTTTAAACAGCATAGGCCACATGCACCGAATCACAAGACCAACACTTCCATAAGATATATAACAAGTCATGAGCGTGTACTCATGTGGGTTTTTGGATCAGAAGCTCTAAAACTATCATCTGAATTCTTAATTTAGATTGATGTAATTGTCAGGATCTTTAGACTTCATCCAGTACAACTTGTTACCACTGCAGAATAACAGACTGTTACAGTGTTTATAATAAATTGCAATGCGATGCCTTCTGAGGCTCTTCTGACTCTGTCTGACTGTCAAAACTAATTTTCCATGTAGTAATTCCCCCAATGTTTTATTGTCATGTTCTTTCTTTTAGTTTGAAGTCATTATTTTGAGTTTTGCTCTCTAAAGCAATAGAGAAGTAATCTGTTCTATCACTTACACTTCAGTCTCCTAATATTTGAAAATGATTATAATTATTTTCTCTCCTAAACTCTTTTGTAGGTGAAATATACCTGATTCCTTTAGTCTTATGTTGTCCATATTTTATCTATATGCCTCATTATATATTGTGATATCATCTTGCCGCAAACAGAACTTTCTATTATTCTATCAAGCTAAACCAAGCCTTTATTTCTATTTTGCTTTTTATAAATTGTTTTACTACAACTTTAGTTATCTGAATGTCATGTTTGTTCTTCTATTGGCACTAATGGAGAGGTGTAGGGACAGAATTAATCACTGATAGAGAATAATTAAATGGTGGTTAAATCTGTCAATGTTCATCCTGTTCAGTATTTCACTTTCCCCAATTGTTCTGCATTACTTTATAAATTGAGGTAAAGGGGAGATTTACATATAATTTTGTATATAATTATATAGAATAACTTTTCTGCTTTGTGTTATATGCACTTTTAGAACATGAACTTTTTGCAAATTTTGTCCAACATAATATTATGCATTGTTTGTCTTAAGGTGCATATTTTTGTGCACATTTCTGACTCACAGATTGTCACAAAATTCTAAAAAGTATCCCTTTGGTGTTCATGTAGGCTTGTGAAGTGTGAACTGGGTAAATAAACATAAAAATTAAATATATTCACTGTCCCTGGAACAAAATGATTAATTATAGTTGTCTTCAATATTCCTGGGCTTTCATGCTTTCATGCATACTTTTCTCCCACAGCCACAGTTCATCTTTTAAGTGGAGTGGAACAATTGAAGAGTAAAGATGTAGAAACAATCACTGTTTTTTTGTACTGGGCCACCTATGTACACAGTTATTTTATTTGACCAAAAAATGGCCTAGCTACATATCCCCTAGGTTTATATGGCAGATCAAATAGCTATTTTGTCACACATGTTGGATTCTATCACACTGATGCAATCAAAAAGTGAGAGCGGATGTAGTTCTGAAGTCTTGGCATTCTCTCTTCTCTCTTGCTTCATTGCAGCTAACTATTATCATGCATTATGAAAGCCAGCATCCTTCCATAGCCAACACCCCCCCCACTAATTGGGCATTGTTTGAGCTGTTGGCATAATTAGCTTTGTTGTGCCCACAATCCAGCACCACCCCAGACTGGAAACAATTATCACACCTGTAGGATTGCCAGGTTTAATGGGAATAAGGCTGCTTCCACCAAATTAAAAATGAAACATTCTGTTAAATATTGTTGACATGCTTTAAAGTGTGAAAGAGCTATGTATACATACTGTGTAAACAGCTTACAGCTACCCAACATTTCTTCCTCAATCATAATCAAAGGCTGTGTTGATTAGTTCCTGCCAACAAGTAAAAACGTGCTGGGCCTGTACCTTGCTTGTAGATTGTATATTTTCATTCGCAATCATTTCTGATTTCCTGCTGGCAAATGATAGGAATCTCAACTATTCTTCAGCCAAATTAGGTGGGTGGTCAGTCAAAATGCTAGTAGCACAAAATCCGTCTATTATTCTGCTGGCATGTTACTCTTTATATTTGTTCTGTCCATCAGGATTAATTCAACTATGAAAGCTGTTCAGAAAATTATTCTTCATGGCAACAGATTGCAAGGAGCTTGTAATGTCTGAGACATTTTGCACTGCACTCGGTTTCTGGGCCATCCATGCACAGTTCCTTCCCCCCCTCTTTAAGCATTTTACTGAAATAGAAATTGTAGAAATAGAGATAGTCATTGTTACTCTCCCTGTTCCTTTCTCATTCCTGATCTTTCCCGTTTGTAGCTGTTGTAACAAATTAATTTATAGACAAGACTTAGGCAGCTTTCAACCAGGTATATCATCAGCATAGACTTGCCAGCATATATAGCAATAGCACTTAGACTTATATACCGCTTTACAGTGCTTTACAGCCCTCTCTAAGCGGTTCACAGAGTCAGCATATTGCCCCCAACAATCTGGGTCCTCATTTTACCCACCTCGGAAGGATGGAAGGCTGAGTCAACCTTGAGCCTGGTGGGATTTGAACCGCCGAACTGCAGCTAGCAGTCAGCTGAAGTAGCCTGCAGTACTGCACTCTAACCACTGCGCCACCTCGGCTCTATAATTGTCCTGTCATGATCAGATCACTTTCTAGTTGCCCTGGAGTTCCCTAGAACTGCCCCCTACTGCAGGGAAGCTGGACCCATTCGATCATTCCACCCAGATGCCTACTGGTTCCAGAGGGAGTGCGGTGATGTTCTTGAAGGTCTGATGCACATTCCTATTAAAGGCTTGATCATGACCTGAAATGATAGGGCTGCTTGGGCTTTTTATGAGATCATGCCTATGCAGCCTCTTCCTTTTCTTGGATTCTGGGTCTCTTTCTAGTTTACAGAGGAGCTAAGGGGATGACATGTGAGAAGAGATATCTAGAGCACTGCTGGAGGACAACGAGGAATCAATTTTATGAAGCACAAGCTACAGCCACAATTAAGATGTCAGGGTTCTCCTGCCTCATAGTTGCCATAAGGCTTATCATTTGGTGTTACGGACAGTGAAACAGCAATATTTTTGCACCATTATTATGCTGGGGGATAGCTATATCTATATTTCCATTCTTGGTGACCCAAGTGTTGCTGTGGCTTCCCTCTTGAAGTGTCTGGAGGCTGTGGGGGCCCGGATGGGGGACAACAAATGTTGACTGAACCCTGGTAAGACCAAATAGCCTTAGATATGTGGGGCTCTGGGATCTGACACTTTGTCATCTTTGACTCTGGATGAGGTGGCACTGTCCCAGAAAGACCCGGTCCACAACTTGTGAGTTCTCCTGGACTCACAGCTCCTGTTTGAGGAACAGTAGCAGTTGCAGCTAGGAGATCCTTTGCACAACTTTGTGTTGTGTGCCAGTTGCGGTCTTTCCTGGATCAGGATTCGCTGTGTTCAGTCATTCAGTCCCTAGTCATGTCATGGCTGGACTATTGTAATGTGCTCTACAAGGGGCTACCCTTGAAGAGCATTCAGAAGCTACAGCTGGTGCAGAGTGCGGCAGCATGGGTAGCTTTTGGGCCCCTAAGAATGGCCCCTGTAACACCACTGCTCTGCAAGCTGCATTGGTTGCCAGTCTGCTTCCGGGCACAATGCAAAGTGTTGGTGATCATCTTTAAAGCCCTTCATGCATGGCTCCAGGTTACTTGAGGGACTGTCTCATCCCACTGGGATAGGCCCGAACCACTTGTTACAGCAGAGGAGCCATGCTGCAGCTCCTGTCAGCTCAATTATTCTGGCTGGCAGGATCCAGGAGGAGGGCCTTCTCTGCTGTTGCTACTGTCTTCTGGAACATCTTGTCCCCTGATGTGAGGTTGGCCCCAACCATCCTATCTTTTCATAAGGGCCTAAAGAAGTGGCTGTGCCAGTTGGCTTGGAGGCCCAGTGGGGGAATAGTGCAATGGAGGTGCTTGACTGAGTAATAACAGATCCCATCTCCTCCCACTCCACCCCTGCCCTCCCCATGTGTCCTTGGTTTTAATGTCTTTTAATGTTTTTAACTATATACGTAACTGTCGGCCACCCAGAGTTACCCTATGGTAAGATGGGCAGCCAATAAATTTTATAAATAAATAAATATCTGACAGAACTATTAAGGTATCCTGAACCCACTTAGAAATGATGGAGCTGGTGGTTCACTTGCAGCATCACCATGAAAAATATGCCAGGCATCTGTCAGACAAAATCATCTGGATTTTCTCCTAGCTGGACTCTGGCCTTTACGCAGATCCTACAGAGGTGGATGAGATTCAGCCTAGCATGAGTTTGATTCAGTTGGGCTTATGGAAATGTAAGCTTGACCACTTGCATGTTAGACCATATCCCTCCTAGTTAGCTAAGGAAATGACATGGATCTTGGAGGTGGTGAATACATCTTTGAAAAAGGTAGTGGTCCTATTGACTCTTACAGAGGTGATAGTTTATCCCTATCAAGAAACCACTGTTGAACCTGGCCAATTTTCATTCTTTCTTTAATATTTTGAAGATGGTTGAAAATGTGGTTGTTCTGAAGCTTCAAAGAATTCTGGAGGAAGCAGATTATCTATACCCCAGATTAGTCAAGAGATGCTGTGGAGGTTTTGTTGCAGGGTCTAGAGCAGGGGTGTCAAACTCGTGGTGTCACGTTGTCATGTGATGTATCATGACTTTTCCCCCCTTTGCTAAATCAGGGGTGGGCGTGGCCAGTGCATGATGCATCCGGCCTGCTGGCCACGAGTTTGACACCCCTGGTCTAGAGGCTGTGCAAGCCTGGATGGGAAAGAATAGGCTTCAGCTCAATTTTAGCAAAACTGAGAGATTTAAGGGCCCCTGGATTTGGAGATTTTTCCATCGCTTGTTCTGGATGGGATTGTTCTACCCCAAACAGAACCAGTATATGCACAGTGATATATTGTCAGACTTGCCACCACTTAAACCCCTAAATAGAAACGATCCTTGGCTCCATTTGCTGAGAAAGGTATAGTTTTATTAGAAGTCAAGTGTATTGCAGTAATCCATAGCCAGAACTGAGAATCGTGTGCCAAAATCCCTAAGTTCAACTTTTCCCTCCCTTAAGTGCCTCCTATCGCTGACCCCCTATGACCAATCAGGTCCAAGCAAGATGTTTTCAGAACGGTCACTTCAAGCAAGGTTGGTATGCAGCTGCCTTCTTTTCCCACCCAGGTGACCTTTAGGCAGCATCTCGGGAAGATATAGCAATTACTTTCATTTTCCCCCAAATATTCTGCTTCCAATACTCCCCCCCCCACCAGCATCCATGACAGACTGTCACTGCATTGTAGTGAGGCACAAGGAAGCATAAAGTGGCAGCTGATAGATATTGGCTGCCCGGGAGCTTTTGGATGTAGTTGAAGCTGCTGGATATTACCTATAAAGCCCCTCATGCCATGGTGGAATCATCTCTCTCCAATCATTTCTACCTGTCCCATTCAATTCAGCAGGAGAGGTGTACTGAGGGTCTTGTCACTTAAGACTAATCTTTCCAGATGCAGAAAGTATGCTTTTCTGTAACAGCATCTGCCCCTTGGAATACCAGTTTGCTCTTGATTAGAAGGCCCTGACACAGCCAGCTGATATGTCACAAAGCTTTGAAGGGCTGGATGTGTTCCTAGACACAGAGTTCAGATTGTTAGTTGGAGCCTGTGAAGTTGTTGATTTACAGCACATTAATTTTACCTTTGCTGTTGTACGTATTGATGTTCTAGGTTGTTTGTATTTTGAGTTAAATATTGTTAGATGCCTAGAATCACTATAATGAGGTAGGTATTATTGAATAATAAATAAATACATAATGAAATGTATTCATGGGGCTCAGTTTTACATAGCCAGAATCTGTTGCCCATCTGTTGCTTTAAAATGTTGCTACATTGAGAAGCTCTCGAGCAAACACTGATCTTTTTCAGCAAAAGAAAAAAGTGAGGAGGGTTAAGTGAATAGCATTTGGAAATCATTGCCATACAATGAGAGGTAGATAGTTTGTATCCCAGGAAAATGATTGCATATACATTGTGGAGTCTGTGCCCATCAAACATCAGATTTATTAATTGAACTGATTTATAAACCGGCTTAATTTTGTGACCCCGAATGGTTTACAGAAATAAAAACATCCACAATAGAACAATATAAGCTCAAACAGTGAAACCATAAAAAGCAAATATAATTAAATTAAAACTGTATCCCAAAAAAGGGTTAACATTTTGATTATATAGCAGATTGCCAGGCTGCAAAATAAAGCTTCAGCCTTTAGCATAATGTGTATTTCCAAGAATGGCTGTAGACTTCAAATCCCTTTGCTATAGAAATAGCGTGGTGTGAACCAAGGGAAGCATAAAGGGAAGAGAAATTTAAACTGTGTGTATATACTGCGTATAATGACCTAATTTCTGAAATTTTCTTCTTTTTTTGATGCTGAACATTTATAGATACAAAATCTTGAGACATAGAATAATCTATAATTCCAGTATTCGAATATCCCAAGACATAGAATAATCTATAATTCCAGTATTCGAATATCCCAATATTCAAAGTTTATTATTACCTTTTGCTGATGTCAAATACAACACTTCAGAAAAACACTTTGATTAGCATAATCGTTGAGAAGGTCCTATCAAGGTTCTTTTGATTGCACAATGCATTAATGATTTTGCCAAAGAAAAGTGTAAGAATGGCCCTTGACCTTCTACCCAGTTAGAGGAGAAAACAGTAACCTTACTCTTCCTTCCTTCTGTCCCTCCCTCCCCCCTCTTTTTATTTGGAGGAACTTTCCTTGCCTTCATTCATTTTTCCTTCTCCCCTCCTTCTGTCACACGAAAGACTGCAAACTAGAACTCATGAATCCATTTTTTTCCTTTCCTAAATGATTCCAATTAAGTAACATCTTTTTGCATGCCCTTTTCTTATATTTTCTCCACCAACTAGTTCTACAAAAACTCCCCTCCCCCACCTTTTAAAAAATTTAATTTACCTTGTCTTTTTTCTTTTGCTAGTGGGCCAAGGACATTGCGCCACCATAGCTAGTAGGCCAAGGGCACAAGAGCTGTGATAGCGCAGTGGTTAGAATGTAGTATTGCAGGCTAATTCACTGCCCACTGTCAGGAATTTGATCCTGACCTTCTCAAGATTGACTCAGCCTTCCATCCTTCCAAGGTCAGTAAAATGAGAACCCAGATTGTTGGGGGGCAATATGCTGACTCCGTAAATGGCTTAGAGAAGGTGTAAAACACTATGAAGTGATATATAAATCTAAGTGCTATTGCTATTGCTATTAACTATGGTAGCTCCAGGTTTCTGTGATAGCCTACAAATTGGAAACATTTCTAAACTTCCTATCTTATTCTTTTGGCAGGAATCCTCATACTAACTCACTCTTCATTTTTCTCTCACTGGGAAAATCTCATAGACTGTGCACTGTAACTAATCTCATAGTCTCTTAACTATTAAATATGTCTTTGTTCAGTTGCCAACTGCTTTAAATCTCTGTGTTAGGCTTTAGATTATTAATTATTTTAAATCAATCACTGTTAATTTTAACTACTGAATACCAAGAGGTATTTGATTACTTTATATGCCATTAACCCAAAATATTCTTTAATAAATTGTATTATTTTGTAGTTTCATTATTTAATAATCCATAGCATTAGCTTCCAACACAACTGATACTGTGGGAGGCCCTAATTCCTTACTAATTATTACTGTGCTGATGTTCAAGAATATCCCAGAATATGATGTCATCTTAAACTTTGGTTAGTTTGAACCACTGACCAACCACATGTTTGTTTATTTATTTGTCATATTTAAGAACTGCTCATCTCTCTCACACTCTAGGTGGCATACAATAAAATATTAAAAGCACAAAAAAGTATGTAAAATTTAAAACAGGCAAGGAATGTTAAAATTGATTAAAATGGTATCTTAAACAATTATATAACTTTATTATCCTAAATTCTTAAGATGTTATCATGAGGTTTGCAATTGTGACATATGCTTATGCCAATACTCTTTTATCACTGAAGATGGAAATCATGTTTTCCATCCAGTGAATGTCACCCCAGAAATAAGGGTATATCACTACTTTATCCTTCCTGGGATGACGAATGAAAATCTTTGGGTTTATTACACAGCAGCCTCTTCTTTCCCCTCCCGCTGTCCCATTCACTTATCACAGCAATATTCTGGCATGGATAGCAAGACTATCCAATTAAAGAATTACTGGTATGCAAGTATTACAAGTTGAAAGAGGTAAGTAGTCAGTTTTTTCAGTGCATTTGCTTACTTTTTTATACAAACCAACCCTCCCTTGCATAAATTTACTTTAATTTTTTGTCAAAGAATGGGCAAAAATATATGTACAGGAAATGCATAGGCCGGGGTGGGGAGTTAATAATTTATCTTACATTTTTGTCATGATGCCACAAATCTATGTAATCTGAAGAAGCACAATAGGACATGAATTATTGGTTAGCTTGAAAATAGAGCAAACACTGATTGTTTGACAGTTCTCTGAAAGTCCTACTTACAAAGAGACATGACCAGATCTGCAAATAGTCAAAAACAGTTTTCATCAATCCCAGGCACAGAGGACAGGAGGATAGAAAGGGTGGTTGTTGGAAGATCACAAACCTGTCTTCATTATCATATAGTACCACAGCTTTGACTTGATGATATTATAAATTCTTAATAGCAATAGCACTTAGACATATATATCTCTTCATGATGCTTTACAGCCCTCTCTAAGTGGTTTACAGAGTCAGCAGATTTCCCCCAATAATCTGGATCCACATTTTATCAACCTTGGAAGGATGGAAGGCTGAGTCAACCTTGAGCCAGTCAGGATTGAACTCCTGGAAGTCATCAGAATTAGCCTGAAATACTGAAATCTAACCACTGTGCCACCATGGCTCCTCAATGTGGAAATGCTTGATATTTTAAGGGGGGGGGGAGAAATCTAGAATCTACTTTTCACCCCTTAATATGAAAGGAAAGTTATGATGTAAAGATGTAACACTGTTGAGAAGAAGGAAATTATCATGGAGATTGGGAGCTCTGTATAATCAAGGTTCTCTATTACATTAAGTATTACAACCCTATCAGTCAGTTGCATTACTCCTTTATTCCTTCCAAATTAACTTGTGGAAATTGGGGGTAGAAGTGAGATGAGAATATGTCCCATAGCTTCTCCATGCACGAAAGAAAGTCTTTTTCAGGGATATTGTGGGGATTATTAAGATATCCTTTGTGAAATATTCCTCATCAAATAAAAAATGGTATATAAATGTTGAACGTTATTTCAACAGAGAGATCAAAAGCTTTTATGGAGAATGACTCACCTTTAGGCAAAGATTCCTTTCCAGAACTGCTATAGAGTATATGTGCCAAGATAGTTAATTGTCCCCCGTCCACAAATGCTGCAGTAATGGAAAGTCTCCACCACTGGTGATGGATCGCTTTACATTTAATGAGAAAATCAAAATTTTCAGACATTGCTTTCTAGGTTTGAAATACTTTCCCTAAGCTTGAGCAAAAAAGAGACCAAAATAATGGGTTTCACTTTCACCTGTATTTGTTTTAAACTAGAAGATACAACCAGACTTGACATCACATATAATAAATAACATACCCAGCTTTGAAAAAAAACACACACACCACAGGATAAAGGAGAGGAATCCATGTTTGAAACTGAATTATACAAGCATGTTGGAGGTTGTAATATTTTTATTATGATTCCCATAAGTATTATGGTAATTCATTAGGAAATGTCTTTGCCAGAACCTTCATAGAATAAGAAACAGCTCAATGTCTTGCACGAGCTATTTGCATTTGCTTAAGTCATTTTAATTGGGAGAGATAAATGTGAAAAATTATGTACATTAATCTATTGCCCTAATTAACATATGTCAGCTATCAAGTTATTTCATTTTGTCTCTTCATTCTCCATATACTTATACATGTAGTATAAGCACATGTATTTTTCTTTTTCTCTTGCTTTTGCCTATTTCATGCTTCTACATCCAAAATTTGCAAGATTAAAAAAAAAAATCTGTTAAACTCTTTCCCTAATAACAGAGAGGTTGCTGATATCTTAGAGTCCAATGCCAGAATTCAGGATGTCCCAAAAAAATCTTGGTCTACTGTAGGTATGAACACATATATTATAGGAACACACACACACACACACACATTCTAGGAAACGTGGGAATTTGCAGATGTAGTTTGCAAGGATGTAGAATTGTAGTTGGACTCAGAACATTAATCTTAGTTTAATCCCAAGTGATTAGAGTCATTTGGTGCTCAGATGTACAGAGTCCCAAGCTTGTTGGTAAACTGTTCTGGCAGGTCATAGAAAGTGATATTCCTATTGGCAGATAAGCATGAGGAAACCTAGGAAAAGGTAGCTAAATTCCATGTTTCTGCTAATGCCTTTTGGAGACTAAGCTCTTTCTCAAGGGGCAGACAGAAGCATTTCTTTTGCCATAGAAAGCTTTAGGATAAAGCTTATATGTGAATGTTTACTCCTTTCCCCATTTTTATGCTTTGCAGTCTATATATGTGCCCTTCTGGATGTGTTTGTTCATTTTATCAAACTGGCCTATGTTGGTAATAAACTCTTGACATCATACTAATGGTTTCTTTTTATTTCTAATAGTTTTGGACATTTGGCATTGGCATCCATCACTGGTGACTGAGCATCTCACAGACATTGGATTAGAAAATCAGAATAATCAGAGCCACTAAGATTCATTAACCCAAAGCAGGACCAAATGCTTTATCACAAGATTAAAGGGAAACATTTAATTTTTTTGCTCCAGATATTTATAACTATATAATACACTAGTGGGGTTTTTTTTGCTTATTTATACCCATTTGTCCAATAAAATAACATAAAATAAAAAGGGAAATGGAGCAAAATATCACCTATAACTAGCTTGAAAGAATTTAAATTTGCTTATTTTTTTTAATACAATAAATGTTGAGATTGTATATTCTGCTCACTAACCTCAGTACATTTCATTCATTTTATGTTAACATTTTCTGTTGTTTTCACCAGCCAGGGCATTTATGAGGAGAGCTATACCTGTTATGGAAAAGCAGAAGTTTGGCTTAAACTATAATTCTGTGAAATTATAATCTGCTGGTTTCTCTTCCATCTATAGATAAGATAGCATGTATGGAACCAAGATACAAATTAGCTTAGCAGCAAAGACAATATTTTTAATAATAAATGTCACAAGAGAAACAATTAAATATGTAATTCTGATTAGACTATTGAATATTGAATCATATATTCCCTCTATTTGAATTGAAGAAAAATAAATTTAAAATATATTTCCTTAAATTCCTGTATTTCCACTGTGCTTTAATTTTTTAGCCTCTTGTTCACACCATACACTCAAGCTATTATAAATAAACTATTGGAATATAATCTTGCAATGGTTTGGCAATCAGTACTAGAAAACAAACATTTAAAAATAGCAGCTCATGCACAGTTAAATTCCACTGCAGTCAGATAAAATCAGGCAATACATCTGTGATTTATAATACTACTGATTTTAGCTTCATTTAATATTCACATAGCAACACCTTCTCTAAAGTGTTTCAAATTCTGATGGATAAATAGCTTCTGCTTTGCTAAAACAGACAGCTTTGGGGAGATGATTATGCCAAGGTCTAACAGCAGAAATGCAGCAATTCTTTAAAAAAGAAGAAAAATTGAAAAGAAAATTGGAATAGGTATAACTTCAGAAAAGGGCATTGTTTGTGAATACTAAAGAGACAAGAATAGATAGGAGAGAGAAATTAGACTAGAAGAGGGCCCAGTCAGAAACTAAATCTAGGAAGTAAAATTATTTTGAGGACAAGGAAGTTCCTCAAAGTGGCAACTGACAAGCATGTGTGTAACTTTCTTCAATTGGCTATATCTCTTCCTACTTCTCCCTTCTTCTTTTCTCCCTACTCTTTCTTACTTTCTTCCTGATGCTGCACTTCATCCCACCTTTCCTTTCAGCTTGCCCAGGAACTTGAATGGAAGTTCTTTACATATGGATGGGGTGCTACTTCCATCTCATGCTATCTCTGAATCAATCTAGAACACTTAGCATGATAGGAGACCCTATCCTCACTTTCTTTCAGCTTGGAGGCATATAGACAGAAGATACAAAGTAGGTTGAAATGGGACAAAGTAGGACAAACAGGCAGAAGACTGGCAGACTGCATCCATGAACACCAACTAGCAGTCAGAAGCCATGATGAAACCTCTTTAACTTTGTAACCTATGGACAGATTTAACCCTAGTTTCAACTGGAAAACTGTGACCATCCAAGACCAAGTCAGGTCAAAAAACGCTAGGGAATTTCTGGAAATGTGCCACTATAACAATTAGCCATCAATAGACACACAGACATAAACAATATCTACATACTATGCAAAAGAGACTATCAACAAGCCAAAAAAAGGGGGGGGAGGGAGACCAAAACATATCTCCACCAGCAATCAGCAACCAGATGAACATAGATTAACTCCAAAATTAACATCAGACCAACAATCAAGAAGCAAACCATACCCCAATCAAAAACTGCCAAATAAGCTAACAGTAAACAGCCCAACCAAAGAACCACCAAGATCACTCTCACCAACACTGACAGGGTAAGCCACTCGAATATAAACTGAGACCAAACCCCACTCCTTACTAGCACTAATGATGTTTCTTAGTTTGGGTAATGAAATGTCTGCAAATATACAACCAAGCTCAGAGAGCACCAAGGACCACTCAAAGTAGGTTGAGCCCAAGGCTGAATGATCCTGGATCTATACAAAGCATGATCCTACTCAATGATGTAGGATGATCAACTAAATTAGTCTAAAGACAGCATCACTAGACTTTTTGCTGCTAAAAATCAATAAACCTATGTCCTACAACTCCTGTGATCCACAGGATCTAGTGCTCTTCCGCTGTTCTGATCTCCACTGTCCACCATATCCAGGCAAACATAATGAGAAAGACTATAGAACAGGGGTGTCAAACCCGCGGTCCGTATGCATCACATGCTGCCCACGCCCATCCCTGGTTTAGCGAAGGGGAAAAAAGTTGCGATATGATGACAATGTGTCGGCATAAGATTAACACCCCTGCTATAGAAGATGTAGAGAATATACTTTAGAATAACAGGCGGGTTAACACTTACTGTGTTAAGTTATGTGTGACACTAATATTGTCTTAGATCTGTCAGGTCCAATTCACTCATAAGAATATTTTTTAGCATCTACTTAGCAGGGGTGGGTTCCACTTATCTTCCCCACCGGTTTGCATCGCGATGTTTTGCGCACGCGCGCTCCCTCCGCTCGCGCGCGCGTTCCCTCGGGCAATTTGGCTTCCGCACATGCTCAGTAGCTTCAATCAGCCCGAAACACAGCTGAGGAGCTGATCAGCTGTGCTTCGGGCGAAGGAATAAAGGTCAGTTTAAACGCAGGGGCGGGTAGGAGGGCCCTTTTTCAAGCAGCAGAACAGGAAAAACCTTCCAAACAGTAAAACAATTCACTAAAAATTCCCAAAAAAAGATGGCGGCGCCCACGGACCGGCACCGACCGAACCGGATCCATTACATCACCAGCGTGTTGCTAACCGGGCGGGAGGGCCCTTTTTCAAGCGGCAGAACAGGAAAAACCTTCCAAACAGTAAAAAAATTCACTAAAAATTCCCAAACAAAGATGGCAGCGCCCACGGACCGGCACCGACTGAACCGGATCCATGATGTCACCAGCTAATGGTTCGGGCGATCCAGTCCAAACTGGGAGGAACCCACCCCTGCTACTTAGGAAATAGATGAGGTGACTATAGAGGCTTCCTATGCTTTCACATCAGAAGAGTCCATAATGCTTTGCTTTGAGGAAGTTTTCTCCAAACAGGGATTTTTGCATATACCACACAAAAGCTG
The DNA here is from genome assembly GCA_003457575.1 of Thermophis baileyi. Taxonomy (NCBI): domain Eukaryota; kingdom Metazoa; phylum Chordata; class Lepidosauria; order Squamata; family Dipsadidae; genus Thermophis; species Thermophis baileyi. The sequence continues at coordinate 1,358,538 of QLTV01001997.1, forward strand.
TACCTTCAGGGCTTCTTATACTGAAGCTCTGAAGTGGCCAAGCAACTCATGCAAAAGTGTAGGCATCAGGGCAGCTTTTGGATATTCGCATCAATTCAGTGACCCATTCTGATTCTCAGTAGACTTCAGAAATTGTGAGACAATTTCCAGAAATCTTCACCTGCCTAATATTTACACTCAAAAGTCCTTCTTCAGTGCAAGTATTGTTAACAAGGCAGCAATTACAGTGGTGGACAAGTCCTGGCAGGGAATGGGGTTGGTGCTCAGTTTAGGTAATCTATCAGTGCTAAGGGTGCTAAGTTCTGTCTGATTATTACCATTAAACCCTTTAACTGTTTGTGTTCTGAAAATACTGAAGACTTTTTTTCACACAGTTCCCACTCCCTACATGATGCAATGATTGAAAGAGTGGAATATCTGGAAGATATGAACATTCGTTTTGTATACACAGATAATGTCCAAGATGATTTGTTGATTATTTTGCATTATTATTTTCTATGTTTGGATAGTGTCCTGCTATCTCTGAGGTTGTTCCTTTCCACTGCTCTTGGAGTTGTATCAGTTGTATCATTGTTTAAACTTTTTAAAACTGAAATATCTAATGCTACCATTAAAAATACACCAGGCAGTTTTAGATGATGAAATGGTTTTCTTTTACATTTGAAAACAAAAATCTTCTGTGTTCAATTCTTGGAGACCTCTTGGACAAGTCCCTAAGTTCCCTTGGCAAAGTTTTTCAGCAGTGGTTTGTTCTTGCCTCCTTCTTAAGGCAGAGAAAGAATGACTGGTCCAAAGTCAGTCAACTGGCTTCGTACCTAAGGTGGGACTAGCACTCACAGTCTCCCAGTTTCTGCCCTGATGCCTTACACCAAACTGGCGCTCAACATTTGACAATAGCAGCAGCTAATTGTTTAACACAGCATTTCTATTTTCCTTTGATTTCTAAGAGGGCCGTGAAAATATTTACTGACCCCTCGCATCCTGGACATAAATTGTTTCAACTCCTACCCTCAAAACGACGCTATAGAGCACTGCACACCAGAACAACTAGACACAAGAACAGTTTTTTCCCGAATGCCATCACTCTGCTAAACAAATAATTCCCTCACCACTGTCAAACTATTCACTAAGACTTCATAACTATTACTATTAGTCTTCTCATCATTCCTATCACCCATCTCCTCCCACTTATGACTGTATGACTGTAACTTGTTGCTTGTATCCTTACGATTTATATTAATACTGATTGTTTCCTGATTGCTTATTTGTACCCTATGACAATCATTAAGTGTTGTACCTCATGATTCTTGACGAATGTATCTTGTCTTTTTATGTACACTGAAAGCATATGCACCAAAGACAAATTCCTTGTGTGTCCAATCACACTTGGCCAATAAAGAATTCTATTCTATTCTATTCATTTCCATTGTAATTATGAGGTCGGCTCCAACCATCCTGACTTTCTGCAAGAGCTTAGAGATCTGGCTCTGTTAATAGGCTTGGGGCTCAAATGGGAGGGGAGGAGCTTCTCATCAGGGGTGCTGATAGATTAATAACAGATCCCACCTCCCCTCGCTCATCCTATTCCCTCCCTCCTCATCTTTAGTTACGGCCAATAAATTTAATAAATAAACTGTTATTGATTAATGGCAAATTGTCCTCAACAAATAATTGTTTGTAATAATTGTTTCAACAGAGAAGACTAAAAATAACTTGGTGAATCAGAATATACTTCAGTGAAATTGAAATAAAAGAGTATAGTTATTTAGCTAATACTTAGAAAAATATTCCATATTTGGAATATCAATACATGATGCAACAGCACTGGTTTTTACACATACCATAGAGCAAAAGGAAATATAAATATATTCGATAAAGTGTGCTGCTATATCATATCAAATTATGTTAAATTTTATGAATAGTTTTCAAGGTGGAAGAGAAAAAGAAAAGAAAAAATTCCCAGGATCATGAGTTTGATTATATAAAGAAAGTTGCAGCATTTAATTCTTTCTCTGCTGTTTTCTGATCCAAACTGTAATTTGTAAGAGGTTTTCTAGCTTCAAGGAAAAACATAAATATATATTTTTTCTGTATCTGAAACAGAGAACTGGGGATGAAGTTTTGAGTGGAAGGCAACTGAAAGAGAAATAGTTAAGTGAACCTTCAGGCTGCTATATTTATTATAAAAATAAAGCCTATAAAAACATTTTATTTTCAAGCAGCACTTTATTCAACTGTAGTTTTTTCCTTCTATTACTTGTATTACTCCCTTGGAATTTTCCATTACTTTCCAACTCTTTATAGAGTTTTTTCCTTGATTCATTGATTACAAGCTTGTTTATCTGCTTATGGACATCTCTGCTCTGCCTTCATACTCTATAGATTAAATTATAAAGTACAGGTCAGTGTTTGATGGCTCATGAACTAAATTTCATGCACAGATACCGTTGCTAGTCCTTGCCCTTGTTCAAGAGATGTACAAATCTAAACATTTCTCTTTCTATTTGTTCTTTGTGCTTTCTTTTAAAATTATTTCCAGATTGATTAAAGGATAAGCAGGTTCAGAGAAGAAGATAACAATTTTCTTTTTCCTGACACTCGATCAAAATGGTATAGCAGGGAGTAATCTGGTTTTGAAGCAGATAATTTTTTTTGTCTTTTTCTACCCCATACAATAATAAAGACTGGTCTTCCCACCTCATCATCCATGTGTTGGTTAGGGTTGGGAAAAACAGCTCCCCTTGGCAGACATGGAAGCTTTAAAAAAACAAAACAATCCTAGCTAGCATATATACATTCCCACTAGTGAAATAAACTGGTCTACTGTATCAAAAACAGTGATTGGGGTAAATTTGGTATGTTTTGTTCTGGATAAGGAGGAAAGGATAGTTGTCAGTGGGCTTAAAGAGTCTTGGAAGCATTTCCATTACTTTCCAGTGTTAACCTCAGGAAAGCAATTAATTCTCTTGGCAGGCTATCAAGACAACAGTTTGCTGCTTTTGTCCATTTCAGTAGTGACTCTCTGATCATTACCACTGGTCACTTTTCTTCAGGGCAGAAACAGAAATCTTATCTTTAGCAGAGCTTGGGAATTTATTTTCTTTAGGCACTATCTGTTTTTTATTCTCTTCCCTCTCTTTCCTTTCCTTAGTCAATCTTCGTTGTTAAATTGATGTTTGTTCTTCCTGTTTGTTGGTTTAGTGAACTTCAGTTCTTTTTTCCACCCATGTATACTTTTGTTCTAGCCCTAAGCTCTGTTTATTCAATACTTGTCTTAAGTTGGCAACGGCAGTGCTGGTACAATCCTTCATCATAAAGCTGATGTGATTAGAGTATAATCCCCCACATGGCCATGTATTGATTGAAATAATTTTTCCCTCTATAGCCATAGGGCCCTTGATTTGGGCTGATAACTTAGAATTGGCTTAATTTACCTGAAGTTGCAGAGTTATGGTTTTTGTCAAGCCATATTCGTGATGTTGAGTTATAAGCAGACCATGTCAAACTTTAAACATGTTATGTTAGATTTGTTGGCCTCTCTATAGATTAGATTTTTTTTGACAGCCAATTTCCTTTGTTTTGTAGAATGCATGATATTTAACCCAAATATTCATTCCTAAATTTAGGAGGGCACTAACATTAGAAGTTTCAACATCCATCTTGAAAGAAAATTAATGAAAATCTCTTATTTTTTAGAACTCTATCCTTGTGGCAAAAGGTGTACTGTTGCACTGGATGGGTATGTTTTATATCCCCCTTTATTAACCAAATTTCTAGATGATTCAGATTTATTTTATAATTCAGTTTCTTTGCCTGTGGCCAAGTTTTCTTTTTGTAAAACCCACTGTAATTAATTATATTATGTAGTTATTATTCTTTATTTTATTTTATTTTTTATTTTTTAAGATTTCATTTTTATTCTTTTTAAGTACAATTCTGATGATAATAAAGGATGGATTGACTTCTAATTAGTGCTGGTAGAAAGATGGGAGAGATGGATTAGTGAAATAGAGATTACTCTGCGAATAGATCCCAGAAATCAACTTTCCTATTAATAAGCTTTTGATGAGCATCACTGCACAACTACAGTGATCAAGGAAGTCTATTTTGAAACTGTAGTTGCTGATAAATAGATAAACCTCCAAGTGCTTCAACAACCTGGTAAAAGGATACAGATTACCAGCTGTCTGCAAGGAATATAAATCCTTCCATTCGCCACTATCCTGTCAGAGCTGAAGAAGCTTCTTGGATGAGAAGCGAAACATCTTCAAAAGAAAAACAAGAAAGTCCATTTGCCTCCTGAAAAAGCACCTTTGGGACTGTGGTTGCTGATACTTTTTTTTAATCTTATAGTTTTTTTAACATAATGCGTGTAATAAAGACTAAAAGTAGGGATGTTAATAAGCACAATAATCCTGTGGAGAGGTGTAAAAATGCTCAATGGGTCAAGCATATATTTGTTTAAGTAGTCTTGATGTTATTGCTAGAAATCCATTTAGACAGCAGTGAATTCATTACTGAAGAAGTGCTCTACAACAAAATTGTATACAATACACAATAAAGGTCAAGATCAGTAATTCAGATACATTCTGTGGGGCGAAATACATTTCTAACAAGGATGGTACAAGCTTTAATTTCTTGATTAAGAACTTGGTTTGAATTGTTGAAGGATTTGTCAGTAAGAAGTTATTAACTGAACATGGCTTTAATTTTGTAAAAGATCCCTTTAGTAGGATATTAGTTAGCAATATGATGTGCCAAGTTCTTATCAAAGCACTTAAATCATTTAAGTTTCTATCAGCAACAAGCCAACAAGATGGTCACCTTGGGACTCTGTAGCAAGGCATCTCATATTATTTGGAGATAATCCATCAATTCTCAGATGGAGTTGGATAAATATGGACCACCTGCCCATTCACAGACACAAGGAACAAGGCAGGCATATTCCTTGTGGAATCTGTAACATAGGTTGTTGAAATGACAAGATGAAACAGCAAAAGACTTCTGTCATGGTTCCTTGTGTGAAAGTGGGTAAGAGCCCTAAGGGGGGAAATGTTTTAGTAGTGATGAAACTATCAACATAATGACTCATGTACAATGACATCATTATGCAAATACCAAATTACATACTTGCATCATGGTGCCTGTAGAGGAGAGATGAAGACAACTCATTGCATTCCAGTTTCAACTTTTTTCTACAATTGATAAGCCTCAGTAATTAATTATGAAGTTCCTTACTTTTGCTTTAAGGAATGACCTTTTATAGAAGTTTTCAATCCATTTGTATAACTGAAGGGAAAGGGAAAAAAAGGGTTGTTCCCAGGGAAATGATGTACAGCATATCTAAGTTAAATAATTCATATGTTCATCAAGATGTGTATTCTTTATTAGATTAATTGATAAAACTTTCTCTTCCCTTCTATTCTATTGTTTTATGTAATACTAATCATCACCATCATCAGGATTAGTTTATAAACCTGTACAGGGGAAATCTGAGAAGCACTGTACAATATTATACCATCATTGGTTACAACTAATAATAGACTTCATTTTGTATCTCTTCAGGAAGCTTGGAATTGCAATAATGCAACTTATGGGTACTCAAGGTAGATAAATATGCCCCTTTTCTTTACTATTTCCAGTATTAATTATATCTAATGGCAGGTTTCATTCTAACATAAAATGTTAAAGATTGGGATCTTCATGTTAGCATAGAAAGATGTTTAGTAAATTTTAAAAGGCCTCCAGAGTTGTATTCTCAAAATAGAAATTTGAAATCTTGGATGGGGAGATTAATGTAACTGGTACTGTACAAAAGATAGCTGGTTTTGATTAGCAGATTTCCTAGACTTTTTCTTTAAAAAAAATGGAGAAAGATGTTTTGAATGTATTTTGCTAGACTGGATGATCAATGTCTACAATTCTTGAATTTATATAGAGAAATTACAGATATTTTAGGAAAAATACATAATTGTTTTCAACATCTTTATCCAATACAATAGATTATTTCCAAGTTTTCAGCATGAATAATAATAACTTATTACATTCCTTTACCAAGGCATGGTACAAATAAAGCAAAATCAATAGTTACAAAAGTCCAATAAAATGAGTTCATAATTTAACAACCAAACCAATAAAATAACTTTAACTAAAATAAATGAAATGAAACAGCCACAGATATTTAAAGAAATGCCTTACAATGCTGTAGAGGGAACATCCACTCATAAATAAAACATACATCAGCCTGAAAACTAACTATCCTATCCCAACTAACTATCCTATCCCAACTATTGAAAGTAAGGTAAAATAACTAGGTCATATATTAATCCACCGGTCAAACAAAAATATTTTTGTACCCCCTCTAAAGCTATCCTTTGAGACTTTCGTGAAAGATAGGGGAGGGACGGGAGGAAAGACTTCAAAATTGTGGAGACAGATCCTGAAAACCTAGAATCTGGAATTCTGACTCTGGAATGTGGACAAAACGGACTGAGCAGCCGGAATGCAAGAATGACCAGGATGGTAGAGAGAAATAAGGGCAGAGAAATCCCAGGAGGAATTGAGTGTAGAAGATTCAGAACAAGAGTAGTTTGAATTAGGGTCTTCTTTAATAGGATCCAGTGAAGAGTTCTTTGATGCAATTGTTGAAAAGCAGGCCACTTACAAAAATTGCAGATTCCTGCATTGCCTTCTTCACCTCCCATCTGAGCTTTTAGCCCATCATCAGCATGGCAAAGTTGCCAATAAAGCTGCAACCTTGAAACAGGTGTGGGAGGAGAACAGAGGAGAGGTGCATTTTGGAAGCTCTATAGCCACCAACAAACAGGAAAAGAGCCAAATAAAAGAAGTGGGGTTTTTTTTTTCCTTCAAAGGGAATGGATGGTCCAGAGGAAAAAAGAAGTATGGAAGCAAAGCACAGCCAGCACAATATGGAAAGGTGCAAATACTTTATATTGCTGGCCATTAATAAAGAAGAAAAAAGCAAAAGAAATCTTAGGGAGGAATTAAGGAAGAAAGCAGAACAGGATTTGTAAGAAGAAAATGTTAATAATACTATAGAATATAGTAATAGTAAAAAGGTAATAATAATATAATAGTTAAACTGCAGAGCACAGTACAGAGCAGGGGTGTCAAACTCGTGTCGTCATGGCGTCATCACATGAAGTAGTGTGACTTTTTTCCCCTTCGCTAAACTGTGCGTGGGCATGGCCAGCGTGTGATGCATCTAGCCTGTGGGCCACAAGTTTGACACCCCTGCTATAGAGGAAATATTAGTATGAATGGCAGTATAATAGAGTATAGTAATTATTATGATAATAGTAATTAGCACAGTTGTATAAAATAATAGCAACATCAACAGAATACAGGACAAAGCATTCACATATAGATTTGTAAGTTTCACATTTCACTTTTATATATTGGTTTCTTCAAAATAAAACATTTCCCTGAGATATAAAAAAAACTACCTGTCTAGGATCCAGTGTTTTTGTACCTTTTTTGAGTCTGGGTCAATATAACTGGGTACAGTTCAAAAAAATAATAATCGGTGACATGTTCATCTGTAATGAAACATGAAAATGGTGTATAAGATCTAAAAAGCAGCCTGAACAGCACTTTTTTGGACCAGGGTTGGAGAGGTCAACAAGAAAATCTCCTAGCACATGCTTGAAGTAACCTCAGTGAGAATCAACCAAAGCATGCACTAATCCAGAGTAACTTTGGTGATATTAATAAATCAGCTAACAAATAGCAGTTGTAGATTATAAAAAGAAGTGGAGAATGGAGGATAAATTTGCTGATGTATAAACTTGGCAAAATACCACTAAAAGGAGACAGCTTTTGAAAATGAAAAATCTTGTATTAATAATACATGTTAGATGGGTGCTATATTAGTGTCAAAGGCAGAAAAAAAGAAAAGCAAGGAATCCAAGGAACGGTCTGGTAACTTGTTTCACCCAAGTTAAACCATAGAAGGAAGTGCTGTGTCTCCCTGATAGTGTGAATGTTAAAGTGAATGACCATTTATTAAAAAACAGAATAAAAATCCTGAGTCTCTAGTGACAAATTTAGATGAATAAAAAAATTTCTACAAAGCAATAATAATAGCACGGTAAAAGAAATGTACAGAGCCATGTAGAAAATATTTCTAGAAACCATCATGAAAAAAGCCAGGTTAGGATGATAAATAAGGACTATTTGGAAAGTACCGTATTATTATAAAATTAATCAGTTACCATCTCAAAGGAATCATTATTTCTCAACCACCTGCTGCTCTACTCACTAGAAAACAATGATATTGGATCAAAAAAGTCTAAAAGCCTTTAGTTTGTAACTTATTGAGCAATGTAATATTGTTTCACCTATTTGGGATATACTTACCTACAGTAAAAGGGTACATATATATTTCAAACCTATTATGTATTTTTTCATATTTTGAAATAGACAGTAAAGCTATTCTTCATAAATAGATGAGATAGATTCTTTGTGTGTCTCTTTGTGTGGGTTATAACCAGGGGTGGGTTCCACTTACCTTCCCTACCGGTTCTGATCGCGATGGAAGTGCGCGTTTTGTATCATGTTGCGCAAAAGACCCGGAAATGACCCTCTGCGCATGCGCAGAAGCCTTTGCGCATGCGCAGAGGGTTTTTTGCAAGCTGCGGCGACCGGAGGACCGGTTAGGGAGCGTGGACCGACAGTCATCGCTGCCGGTTCGGCGAGCGGCGGTAAATTTCCGCTACTGGTTCTAAAGAACCAGTCCGAACCAGCAGCAACCCACCACTGGTTATAACAAAGTGATATTTCCATTGTTATAACAGAATCAGGTCATAAATTTTATCTTGCCTCTTTCACTTCAAGAAATTGTACTTGTAATTACAATATAATTAATTCTGTTAAATCAGAAAAGTCTTGTGGCCCTAGTGATTGTCTAGCTGATTGATACAGGTAGTAAAATTGTATTAATCTCCTCTGTTATTGGAAATATATGTCAAATTTTATAGATATTCCCAAACCAGTCAAGGAATCTGCTATGTGTTCTAATTATAGACCTATTTATTTTCTAAACCTATTTTATTGATAAATGTGAGTGGTAATACTTTAACAACTACTTTGTTTGTTTTTCTAATTATTATGGACCCAGTTAAGCCTGGATTTATACAGGCCAATCCAGTTTGATACAATTTTAGTTGTTTAATTGATATTCCTGCTTTAATTAGATATAATTTAGCTGCTATTTTTTGGCATTAAGAAAGATTTTGATATGGAAGTTTGCAGAGTAAGTTTTGACCTAGTTTTGGTTCCCCACACTTTTATACTTTAGATTGATATGGATTATTTAGTTAATAATTATTCATTATTAATTCTTGAATAAACCATTGTGTGTAATCTCTTTGCTCAAATGTATTTGAAATACACATCAAAGATGCCTTCTGTCTTCCTTTTTATATACCTCCCAGCTGTGTAATCAGAAATTCTGAAATTATCAAAGAGGGTTCAGAACGGGGCAAGACATGAGAGTCTATTATTATTTCATAGCTACTTACTATAAATCTGAAATTTCTATTCCTAATCTCATGCCAGTAAAACATTGATTTAGTACTTAAAAGGTGGTAAGAAACTCAAATAAACTAGATTGGCTATATTGGCTCATAGCAATAATTCTGATATATCAAGATTGGGGTTTGGTCTTTTTCCTAAGCCAAATTGATTTTAAGTAACTTTAAAAATTGGGGGAAATGTTCTATGGAAAGATTGGATGGAAGTGGGGATATTGACTCTGAATCAACTAGTAGGTGATGAAGATGAATTTTTAACATACACCATATTAAAAAATAAATATCATCTATCAGATGTAACACAATGGCAATATTTACAATTACAATATTTGTTTAACAATATCTGGACCAGCAGACCAGCTTCAGAGGCACTGAATACTGGAAAAACGTATTAAATCTTTTAAAATTAAAAAACTTACCATCAGTTTTTATAATTTTCAATAAATCAATTTGATTTTCAAATATCAAGAAATGAGTGGAATAAAGAATTAGAGGTTGCTCTATTGCCCAGACAATGGGAGAGTGTCTTAACTTCTATAGCAAGAGTGTCAATGGCCCACAAATTATGACCTATAGAACAAAAAGAATAGTCAGAACTTTTTGGAATCCATTACATTAGTATAGAAAAGGACTGCCAAAACCAGCACTTTGTTGGAGATATAATCAGGATAATCATAGGATTGAGCATCATTATCATCTTTGTGTTTTGTTCTTTTTCTTTTTCTGTTTTTGTTATTAATTAAAATGCAAAAATGCATTTTAAAAGATTTGGGTTTTAGGTTATGTTTGAAAGGAAGCTTTCTCAACTAGTCAAGTTGACATCTCTGTTTTGATACAAATGAAATGGTTTTGGCAGTAAACCAAATTATTTATATTGACTTAGTGGGAAGGGATAAATAATGAGCAGGGCAGCCAGATATGTTTATCAAAAGCATTCTGATGCCATGCTGAAATTCATATTGTGTCTGCCTTTTTCTTCATCTTCTCTTTGCAATATAGTAGGACAAAGATATACAGGTAGTCCTAGACTTATGACCACAATTGAGCCCGTTGCTAAGCAAGATAGTTGTTGATTGAATTTTGCCCAACTGTATGATTTTTCTTATCACAGTTCTTAAGTGAATCACTGCAGCTGTTAAGTTATTAAAATGGTTGCTAAGTGAATCCAGCTTCCCCATTGGCTTTGCTTGTCAGAAGGTTGCAAAAAGTGACCACATGACTCTGGGACACTGCAACTGTCATAAATACATTCCAGTGGCCAAGCTTTCAAATTTGGATCATGTGACCACAGGGATACTGCAATGATTGTAAATGTGAAAACAGTCATAATGTGAAAACATCACCTTTTTCAGTGGTATTGTAACTTTGAAGGTCATTAAACAAATGGTTATAAGTCAAAGACTACCTGTATAAGCTCCAGTTCTGCTTTTATTCAAGGCTGCTCAGCAAGCTAATGCTTTGCTGGGAGCACAGTGTGCACTGCTTTATTGTTTGCATGCTAATAACATTATATTGTATTTTCAAGGTGATTTGGTTGTTTTAGATGAGCCAAGTTTGGGTTACAACCAATTATTAAAGGCAATTTCTTTTCTTCAGGGTTCTGTAATTAAAAAATGAATGACCAGGATTGGAGTGGCAAGGATAGGGAGATGTGATAGTTACATTTAAGTCTGAAGTGACAAAGAGGATATGCATAGATGTATTTGCCCACAACCAAGGTTTTTTTTCCCACCCTACACTGCTGCTTTAGTTTTGTAAGACTGGAGGCTAAAACATAAAAAATGGTTGCCAGAATTGGGTATGTCTAGTTTAATGAAAAGAAGGACTAGCTAGAGGTGACATGATAGCAGTGTTCCAATATGTAAGAAGCTGTCACAAAGAAGAGGGAGTCAACCTATTCTCAAAGCACATGAAAGCAGGAACAAAAGTAATGGATCAAAACTAATCAAGGAGAGAAGAAACCTAGAATAAGGAGAAATTTCCTGACAGTTAGAACAATTACTCAGTGGAATGACTTGCCTCCAGAAGTTGTGGATGCTCCAACACTGGAAGTTTTTAAGAAGGGACTGGACAACCATTTGTCTGTAATGGTATAGGGTTTCCTGCCTGAGCAAGGGGTTGGGCTTTGGACTAAAAGACCTCAAAGGTCCCTTCCAACTCTGTTATTCGGTTAAGAATAAAGAAGGTGGTTCAGATTGACTTATTCATTTGACCCTATAAGTCAATGAAGAGATTTCTGGAAGCAAAAATCTGCTTTGGATTGGGATGTCATCTCCAAAGTAGTCTGAGTCTTGAATCTTGTCTTGTAAAATATTGCCAGATACAGTAATTGCTTTTTATTTCTTTAAAGGAATGCACTGATCTAGATATGTGTGTATTTCTGTGATATTTGAAATTTACATGAAAAAAATGCTGCACTATAGATATGTAATTAAAAATAGGTGTTCTATTCTGATATTTTAGTTCTTTTTATAACTACAAACAAGCATCATACGTTTTTTGATCTTATATTACTTATTGCTGGAAAAGCCCAGATCTTCAAAAGAAAAAGGCAAAGAACAGCCGGAGCATTTGATCTTTCTTATTGAAATTCTGTATGCCAGCTCAAATGCAATCTATTTTCCACACGAATCTCTTTTTCAGGCAGAGGATTGCACCAGTGAATATTTACTACAAGTGCCCTAGATGTGTAAATGGTTATTTATTTAGAGCTGAGAGGATCCCTCAAATATACATTCATAAATTAAACCTGACTTTATCAGCCCAAATGAATTGGATGCAGTTTATTTTATTTATTTATTTTATTTGTGAAGTACGTATTTGGTAATATACATAGATATAACATTATTGATATATATAAGATGGGTACAAATAAAAGGGAAAGTTTGGACAGGGACGGTAGGCACGCTGGTGCGCTTATGCATGCTCCTTACTGACCTCTTAGGAATGGGATGAGGTCAACAGTAGGCAGTCTAAGGGTAAAGTTTTGGGGATTTGGGGAGGAAACCACAAAGTCAGGTAGTGAGTTCCAGGCATTAACCACTCTGTTGCTGAAGTCGTGTTTTCTGCAGTCAAGTTTGGAGCGGTTCACTTTGAGTTTGTATCTGTTGTGTGCTCGTGTATTGTTGTGGTTGAAGCTGAAGTAGTCGTTGACAGGTAGGACGTTTTAGCAGATAATTTTATGAACTACGC
>QLTV01001997.1:1372076-1396291 GCA_003457575.1 Thermophis baileyi
GTTTCTAGGTGGAGGGTAATGGATTGGTTTATGATTGATTCCATGACTTTGCAGGTGACGCAGCATAAAGAGATTGGTCTGTAATTTTCAATTAGGCTGGGATCTCCCTTTTTGAAGATGGGGATGACTATGGCTAGTGACCATAGGTTTGGTAGGGAGCTTGTCCTGAAGGATTTTTCAAAGATTATGCTTAGTGGTTCAGCCATAGCTGTGGAGAGCTTTTTTAGGAAGTATGCACATAGTCCATCAGGTCCGATTGACAGAGATGGTTTTAGGCTGCGTAGTGCTTTTTCAATGTTATCTTCTGTGAAATCTATTTGTGTTAAATCGTTGTGATTATTTATGGTATGACTAGGGAATTTTGGACATGAGCCGTTGCTGTTTACAAAGACTGAGCCGAAGAATGTGTTGAAGAGGTTAGCTTTGACTGTTTCATCATTGCATTCTTTGTTGTTGGGTCCTTTTAGTGGTGGGAGGGGTCTCGAGTCCTTGAGTTTGTTGTTTATGAAATTGTAGAAGGCACGGTTGGATTTTGTGCGCAGAAGGTTACCTTAATTCTGAATCAGGAATGGTCTTGTGGTAATCTCACATACCATGAGATTGTCAAGTCCAGAAACAATGAGCAATTCGTTTAGATTCTCAGCTACATTAAAAACACAGATCAAAATAAACCTTGAAACTTTCTTCAACAGTTCTTCACATCAAATGCTACAAGGATAAAATAATGTTATAACTTCGATGTGTCAAGATTTTTCTAAAGCTATAGTAATGAATTGTAATCTTCCTGAGATTAATTTTTTCTTTTTTCAGTGGCAGAGGACATGGTCCAATGGAAGGAACCATATCTTCCCTTGCAAGTTTGGCCAGATAAAAAGAAGTCCAGCTGGACTACAGCAGGCGAAAGCACCATTCCACATAATAGGGTAGAACAGGAAGCAAAAAAAAAAAAATGAGGTCAAAAGAAATTTAAAAAGGGGAAAAAACAGTTCCAGAACTTATTATTTTATGATTAGCTATGGAAGGTCACATTATAATCAACCTACAGAAAAACGATTTTGTCCTCTGTGGAATGATTATATCATAAATATTGCTTATGTAACTTTCCTGGAATTATATTTCTGAACAATGCTTCAAACAAAAGCCTTGACCTGCCACTTGCCCTATTGTTATATTGCATAAAACTTATTTTGCTGAAGTGGAAGACCCCATATTATTTTATGAAAATAGAACATTGCCTAGAAGGTATTTTTATGGATTATGTTCTTTGTATTCTCTTCCAGTTGATTAGTCATTCTTACCATTGTTCTGCAAAAGCATTATAACTAGGTATACCAGCTTTATCTTGTCATTCCCAATTCATCACCATGATAGAGAGAGAGAAGGATGTTCAAAAACAATGAACATACCGATAATCTAATGAAGCATATTTAAATTCTATTGAATTCCACTGAGAATGGAGGGTGAATTTAGTACTTATCATTTTAATCTCTGGGCAAACTGAAATGCAGTTGCACACTGAAATCAGCACTTTTTCAGAATTTTGTAAGATGGGATGGTTCTTTTCTGCCCACATAAAAATTGATATTAGGAGAAATTAACAAGCATATTAAGCAAAAAAATGCATTTTTGCGATGATGGTTTCATTATTATTATTATTATTATTATTATTATTATTATTATTATTATTATTATTATTATTATTATTATTATTTTGCTGAATTTGCAAACTGATATGGAAACTTTGGAGTGAGGATGAATGCAAAGTTATGGCTGAAAAATTAAAAATCTAAGGGAAATAACACAGATATACATTTATAATTAAAAATAATCACATGGATGAATATCTCCTAAACTAAAAGGTGATTCGTTTTAGCTCAGTTGCCTACCATCAGTACTGGCATAATGGGCTACTCCTCTGAGGAGCAGTAGGGAGAGCCCCAACCAAAACAACAGTTAGATAAAAGTCCCAAAGGTGCTTTTTTCAAGAGGCAACTAGAAGTCCAGTTGCCTCTTGAAAAAAGCACCTTTGGGACAACCATGACCTGGATGACTGAGAATCTCCATAGACAGTTAGATAAAAGACATTTGAAATTGAGGCAGAAAAGGAATTTGAGAAAATATTGCAGGTTGACCCGCTCTACTTTTATTGAGGAAGGAGGGAGGCATAGTCAGACTTCCAAGATTCTGTTACTTGATAATAATTAGTATAATTGGCATTCATAACTTCGGTTTCTTAGTCTGATCTCCTGCAAAGGGCTGACAGCTGGCAATGACAGATTAGAAAAAAGTTTTAAGAATTGTAGTGGACAGCTCAAAGGGAATGGTTTTTTTTCACTTTATGAAAGCAGGGGAAAAGGAAAATTGAATATTCAGCATAATTCATAGAACTGAAATGAAAGAAGCTAAACACATGGTGAAAACCTTGCATCGGTTCCTAGGCACTACTTCAACCCTTCCATGAAGCCAGCTGTAAGCTGTATACTGATGGAGCACAAAATAAAATACAAAAACTGCCAGCCAGTAAGAGAATTCAGATTTTATAAGCAAGGAAGAAACAAATGATTCTCCTTTGGGGACAATGAACCAGCTGCGACCAAAACAATTTGAGCAATCAATGCAAAATTCTTTGTAGAGCAATGGAAAGGATGACCAGGGTGAGAGGGAATCCTACTTCCAAAGCTGTTTCCTTTTTCCCTTTCTTTTCTCTCCTTAAAACAATGTGACTCTAAGTGGGACTGACCAATGACAAACACAGCTTGAATCGTAGTGCTTTGAATATCTTCTTCAAATCCAGTGGATTGTAGTTTGGCTAGGCTCATTTTAGTAATATCTTTGTGTTACATAAATCAATCAGGGAGCCATATTTGGAATACTGTTTTTAGATTTGACTGCTAGATCTTAGAAATAAATGGATATATTGCTCATAGAGAAAGAAACTTAAATTTGTACACCATTTCTCCCTTGCTTTTGAAGACGAAGAGATTGAATTCCTTACAAAACACTGAATTGAATGAAATGTTCATCCCACCAAACTGTATACCTTCAGTTATTCTCTGCATAGAGAAGTAGTGGACCTGCCTTCTGTGTTGTTCCACATGAGATATATGCTTTTTTTTAAAAGTGGTAACAGCCCAAGTGTACAAGATGACTAAATCTGTAGTTTTTTAAGCTCTGACTTATGAACTTGTGAGTTTCCTATGCCAAATTATATTATATGTAGGTTTTTAAGAAATCTATATACTAAAAGTCTTGTGTCTGTAGCCTTTAACTGGATAAAATGGTGTATCATAAGGAAAAACTTTTACAACCGAAGTACTTCAAATGGGCTAACTTACAGAATACATTCAAAATCCAGAACCTATGACTCCCATGAAACATTTTATAAAACATTTTATGACAAAAAATTATCATAAATTATCATAAAAATTATATCATTTTATGGTATAATACAAAATTTCCTATACTCAACATTTGTGCTATATAGTTCAACATGGACTACTTTCAAGGTAGAACTTTTCCATAATTGTTGAAGGCACTGAGCAATCTAGTAAGGAAATATCTCTAATTTGAAGACCAAACAGGTCATAGGTTGTCTAGTAAATGGGTTGTCTAGTTACTCACAGTTGTTGTATGGTTTGTCTAAGTTTAGATGCACACATTCTCTGAATCAGTGATGGAAAACAACAGGAAGATAATGAAGCTGTTACAATCTTAAGGGAACTATATATTGTAGTCTCTAAAGACAATCATGAAATAAACTACATCCCCTGACACAAATATAATGGATTTAATTAGTTTGGTTATATACAAACCAAAATAGCAAAGGAAGTTTTATATACCATAAAACATCAAAGTACAAAACTAAAGATTATACAATAGTGTGAAAACAATTTCTACCTAGTTAGAGAGGAGGAAATTGTACAGGTCTTTGGTAGATTCCTGAATTAAAGTAAAAACTTCCAAACACAACATTATGTTCTCTGGATGGGGTGTGGATGGGGTGAAATTTATGATGGGGAAGTGTTCCACATGCTGGGGGAACTTTTGGACAAAAAAATGCCTGCCTGCCTGCCTGCCTGCCTGCCTGCCTGCCTGCCTGCCTGCCTGCCTGCCTGCCTGCCTGCCTGCCTGCCTGCCTGCCTGCCTGCCTGCCTATCTATCTATCTATCTATCTATCTATCTATCTATCTATCTATCTATCTATCTATCTATCTATCTATCTATCTATCTATCTATCTATCTATCTATCTATCTATCTATCTATCTATCTATCTATCTATCTATCTATCTATCTATCTATCTATCATCTATCTATCATCTATCTATCATCTATCTATCTATCTCTAATCTATCATCTATTTATGCATACTGCTTAGTGATGGCCATTTTTCTTCTCTCTCAAAGCATCCTTCTATGGTGACAGATCAGGGATAGCTGAATTATAGATATAAATTATTCCTGCAAACAGTGCTGTAGCTCCTATTTTCTTAAAGAAACCTTTTAGACTGTGGATTCAAGATGCAGAAAGCTCCCCTTTTGATATTGAACTGTCTGTCTGTCAATCTATCTATCTATCATCTATCTATTGTACTGCCACATCTTCATGGCTAGTAGTGATAAAGTAAATTACTTGAAATATTGACAGTATAAGTAGTCCTTGACTTACAACCCACAATTAAACCCAAAATTTCTGTTGCTAAATGAGACATTTAAGTGAGTTTTGCCCCATTTGACAACCTTTCTTCCCAAAGTTGTTAAGTGAATCACTTGTTAAGTGATTCACTGCAGTTGTTAAGTTAATAACATGGTTGTTAAGTGAATATGGCTACCCTATTGACATTGTCAGAAGTTCACAAAATGTGATCACATGAACCAGGGACACTGCAACCATCATAAATATGAGTCAGTTGCCAAGCATTTGAATTTTGATCATGTGACTACGGGGATGCTACAATGGTCATGTGAAAAATGATCACAAGTCCCTTTTTTCAGTGTTGTTGTAACTTTGAATGGTCACTAAACAAAGTGTTGTAAATCAAGGACTACCCGTACAATATAAGTAAAGCTGTCAAGTAATTAAATAACATAACAGCACAACCTTGCTAAAATTCTAAAGACCTCTAGAACATTTAAGGAAACCAATCTCACACCCAGGGGAAGACCATTCCAGAAGGTTGGGACCATCATGGAAAGAATAAACACTGACTGCCTAGAGAACATAAGATAACTAAACTGATAGCCAAATGAAATAATGTTCACCTGAGAATCAGAGAACTTGTGTACTGATTATTCATGGTTAAGGATTTGTCCTGAGTCAAATAATCCCAACATTCTTGCTGACGATACTAAATGGGCCTCTAAGAAGTGAACTTTAAAAATTCTGTAGTTTCTAGATTTGAGTATATTTCGCCTTCCTCTTCCTCTTCCTTTGCGTAAATGGTTGCCTATTCCTCTGTCAGATTATGTTCAATTTATGACTTCGTTTCTAATACTTGGTTGGTATTGGCAGCGAAATTTTGATCTGTTTTGCAACTTAGTCAATCATTATATTTGCATCATCACAACCAATTTGTAAACAATATGCTATCTATCAGGAACCCAAATTAAAATATAAAATAGAACAGAACTTAATTATGACCAGTGATAGTGCAAAATTAAAGTAGAACAAAATAACTTCTATTATTTATCAAGGCTATTGACAATTAGCTCTGTCTGCTAATTAGTGTAGGAATAAATTATATTACAAAATAGTTCCAGCTTTATTCTCATGAACTTGGAAGATGTGGAAAGGAATTCAACAACTAAGGTGATAGTATAATCCATACTTCCACTTCATGGAAGGAGACTGGGAAGAGAAATAAATACTCTATAGCTCAATGACTAACCTTGGAAGTGGCATCTATGGAAAAAAATAGTTTTTAGAACCATGGTCCAAATTATCTGGATGGTGGTTTTGGGATGATCTGAGGCAAAAATGTGATTGTCTGAAACTTGGTGAACCTGATCAGAAGAGCTTTAAATTGAGTCCTATGAATGTAACAGTTAAAATCCCTGAAGTATATTACAGAAAGATCTGGAAATGCTATAATGGGTTCAAGTGAACCATTAAATGAAAAATCAGAAAGAACATTGGCTTATAAAGGTCATGGCCATTGTGCCTCAGAACATAGGAAATAAACAAGATGAGCTCAAACTCTTATTACAAGAAGACAAATATAATTTAATAGGTATAACTGAGGCCTGGTGGATTGACCCCTATGACTTAAATATAACATTGAAGGAAATAAAAGAAATAGAAACAGTAGAAGGGGAGAAAGAAGAATTGATATTAAAAATATCCAGGTGAAATTATATTGAAATCAAAATGATTTAACTACTTGATATTGCAGAGAACATTTGGGTTAGAAGAAGTACGGGAGCCAACACAAGTAATACTGTTGCCCAGGCAACTAGTTAGAAGGTTAAGGTGCATTTCTAGAAACAAGTTGCAAATCTTTCAAGGAAACATGAAGCAGCTGTGTGAGGGAGTTTAATTAGACTGAAGCTATTGTAAACAAATTTGGTCAAGCAGACTACCACCAGGAAATTCCAATAGGAAATATTTAGTCAAGAAATTTAAAATTCTACAGGAAATGATGACATTTGGATATTGATATTGAAGAAAGCTAGTACTGAGCCTACTCAGGTGTGTATCTGGAAGCTAAATGCATAGGAGAAAGGAGCTCATGTCAGATTTGAGTTTATAGAAAAAAGATACTAAATTACAAACAGTTACATGAGAAGAAAAATTGAACATTAGAAGTGGGTTGTCAGGTATTGACTTCTGGAAAAGATGTTGGAATAACTGTACCCTGTTTCCCCCAAAATAAGACATCCCCTGATAATAAGCCCAATCGGGCTTTTGAGTGCATGGCAATAAGGCCAAGCGCTTATTTCAGGGTTCAAAAAAATATAAGACAGGGTCTTATTTTCGGGGAAACACGGTACTTTAGGAACTGCCAAAAGTATGTGGTATGATGCTTCATTTCAGGCAAGTGAAATGTAATTCTATATGGCATTGTCAGAAATAAAATTTCATTATGAGACTTCTACTTTATTCTGCATTGATTGCTTCTTTCTATAGTACTCTGTCCAGGAATAGGTAGCATGCTTTAAGAAATACACAGACCCAAAAGATCTGATTCAGAGAAGAGCAATAATCGTGATCAGGGGACTGGACAGTAAATCTTATTGAAAGGTGATCCAGAAATGTTTAGCCTTAAAAAGGGAAGACTGGGGGAATATATAATAATATTCTTCAATTACATGACAGAATGCTACCCAGAAGAAAGTGAAGACTTGTTTCCTATCATTCTAGAAAAGAGGATTTGAACCCGGTTTGGCCCGGTTTGGCGAAACGGTAGCGGTGGCGGTGGGAGGCTCTGCCCACCCGCCTGGGACACTTCTGTGCATGCGCAGAAGCATCGTGCGCGTGAACCGGTAGCGATGGGATTTAGAACCCACTACTGATTTGAACAATGCATTTAATTTAAAGGAAGGCAGAAGGATAGGGAGAGTAAGAGCAATTAGGGGAACCAAATGACTCAGTGGCAGGGTCCCCCTTACTTGAGTAGAGGGTGGACAGCAATATTTATGGGATGCTTTAATTTGGATTCTAATTATAAGGCTGGATTTTGTAACCTAAATGTCCCCTTTCAATTCTTTAATTCCTTAGATAATAGATTCTGGTGTTAGAGAAGCAATGTCCTATTTTAATCTGAAGATATCTTTTAATAGTGGCAGTTTCTTTAAATACATTTTCCCCAGCTTTCACAGGATTCAATCATACATCATCACTCCTTATTCAAAATCCAATTACTTGAATTTTCAGTGGTGGATCAATGAACTGGACAGCTGATATGAAGCAGTTTAGCTGTCAACAAGTGTGTAAATGCAACATTGTAAAATGATGTCCTATATTTTCCCATTTGATATGCTAACTTCTTATGGAGAAAGAAATTGTGCACTGAAAACAGTTCTGTGTTCCAACAATTGATCCCTCTGGGGCAGGGGTGGGTTCCAACTTACCTCGCTGCCGGTTCGCTCCCTCCCGTGCCGCGTGCATGCGCAGTAACAAAAAATCTGGAAAAAAAACAAAGCCGAAAAAAAGATGGTGACCACATGCACAGTGCTGGAAGTCAGCTTCTGCGCATGCTCAGAAGAAAAAAAAAATTCAAAAAAAATAATTCAAAAAAATTTCAATTTTTTTTTAAAAAAAAGATGGCGGCCCCCACGGACTGGCACCGACCGATCCGGTTCGGTGATGTCATCATGACATCACCAGTGGGACGCTACCAGTTCGGGAGAACCAGTCCGAACTGGGAGGAACCCACCCCTGCTCTGGGGAGATCACAAGACAGCAATCGTTGGAGGGTTTTGAGCCCTGGGAGATGAGGAAATCCTGTTATAACTGCAGTCAGGACCTAAAAAGAAATTAAGTTTGCATACTTCCTTTTCTAATCACATTCAGAAATTGATTGTTAACTACTTTTCAGCTATTAGAGACTTTTGGATTGACAAGTCTGAAAACACTGGGTGAGTCTGCCTTCAAACCTTAATAAAAAAAAATTACCGGCTTAAGAAAAAAAATGAAATAAATAGCAAAAAGCTAATTAAGACTTTGATTTTAGAAAGTTATAAATGGATTAAGGGTCTAGATAAATTTGAAATAAGATTGTGGAATTAATTATAAAGAATCCTCCCTGTGGGACTTTCAAGGATTTGCCTTGAATTTTTTCTGTCATTATAGCAATTTTAAAAATTGTACACTAGAGGGAACTAAAGATTTTAATTAAAGGAGAGGAATGCACAAACTTGATTAACACTATGGAATGATGCAAATTATCATAACATTGGAAATACTGAAGCACCCTTTTGAAAAATGGAATCAGAGGTTAATATCGACAATGTAAATAGCAATGTTTGCTTCTATGGATAGATTGTGTCCAAAAGATGTTATGGAAGAAATAGCAGAAGAGGAACAGGTTTTATCTGGACACTGAAAGTAGGTCTAGAAGCAACAGGTTACAAGAATGATATGAAAAAAGATGTTTTATTGGACATACAAAAGAAATTAGTTGATTAAAATCAAAATTACAAATAAAAATCAGAATTACTGTACAAATAATAAACCAAGAAAATAACTTGAATAATTCTTTTATGTTTGATTTAAATCATGGCTAAATCTTGTGATAATGGGAAAAAAGGAAATGTAAAAAAAAAAAGGTCTACAATATTACTTTAATGGCATATTGATTAAAATTGTTAAACGTAAAAAGGAAGTATATAAAGTTAATTTATTTGATCAAGCTTAAAATAGATATGTTGATATTTCTGGCAACTCTTAATGGACTTTTGATGACACAAGTACTGGAATGATGATGTTTTATGGATTTGTTTTCTAGACAAGAAATGAAATACAGGACAAAGAAATCAATGCTTGTAAATTAAGAGGAAGTGAAAAGTTACCAGAATTGTTTATATTTGTCATGATGAAGATTGGAAGTCACTTTTTAATATATTGCCCTTAATTATATTCTTACTTTTCTTTTTCTACAGTTTTATCTTTGTAAATTTTACCCTTTTTTACTCTTTCTTTTAGTTTGTATTAATTTATACTATTGCAATTATAACGTTAATAAAATTATTATTTTTAAATGTGCTTATGTGCTACATGCCTACTTGTCAGGTTTTAGTATTTACAAAAAGGTAGTTTCTTTAATAATTCATACAGGTGAATTCATACAGGTTCTTTATTGAACATAATGTAGAAATGAATTCTAAAATAAATATATGTATAATTAAACTCTTTACATTTATGTGTCGGTAGATGGAATATGGTGTAAGTCTAAATTACTATTTTAAGCAGATATTTTAAATAAATGTATTATAAGTAATAATTTGCAAATACTAATGCATACAGAGATAAAGCTTTTCCTAACATTTTTTTGGGTGTGTGTGTGAACTAGATAAGTGACTTCATTCGATTTATTTTTAAGAATGTTTTATGAAGTAACATTTCAAAACTACTTTTAAATAAACTGCCTTGCAATATTGTTAACTCTTTTTATTAATTAATGAATTAGTAAAATAAGTCTTAGGAACATCTTATTTTGTGGACTGCCAATGTTAAAATTAAGTGTCTATGTGGTCTTACAATCAACACATTTTCCTGTTCAATGGGCTATCACAAGCTACACTGTGAGTACTTAATAAAAGTAAACTACTTGATAAGAAAGTTAACATTCAAAACCATTTCATTTTACACAAAGCGATTATACTGTTGTCTGAAAGCTTTTAAACACTTCTTGCATTATCCATACTTAACAAAGGAACACTTACAATCTCATGTGACTGATTTAAAGAATAATGAATCAAGAACAATGTTCCTTTCAGAAAATAGAGTTGTCAGAACTTCAGAATACACTTTAATTCAATTTATTTATTATATGTGTTTAATAAAAGCCATTCCTATGTGCTCATATTCTTTATTATAAAGCCTGTAAAAATGGACCAAATGTCTTGCTTAAATCATGTGATTCTCTGCTACTTCACTTCTATCCTTTCTTATGACTGTTAATACTTGAGAAATACTCCATCTCAGTAGAGGAAGCAGTGATCTATGCCTCCTATTCAGATCACTGCATGCCTCCTATTCAGATCACTGCAATTTGGGTGGCATACACAGCTTTTTTTAAAGATCACATCAGAAAGTTAGCTTGGGCAAAATATGCCAGCTATGCTGATTGGAATATGGATACTATGACTCTGCTATTATTAATTGCATTCACCTAACTTTTCTTTGTTTGTTTCTAAGCTCACTTCAAAGTGCTGGTAATAACATAGTAAATTCAACATGGCTTAGGGTCAGAGTAGAGGAAAAAGAACCTCCTCCCAAATGTTCCTTTCCATGTTTTGAGATCTCCAAATCCTTGCTTTAAATATAAAACCCTACACCAACAGATAGTTAGGTAATGGCCTCTTAAGTCCTTTCTACATAAAACTGGATTTTGCTTATATTGACTGATTTTTGACGTTCAGTGTAAAATATGATAAAGATGCAAGCTTTCCTCTCTCAAGACATACTAAGCTTTTCAAAATCCTGCACATCTGCACTTGATCTGTCTTTCTCTTTATCAGTCTGACAGTTCTCAAAGGAAGCTAAGTCCTATCTAAGTACTATCCCTATCAAATCTAGGAGCCTGTTAGATTTCCAAGAGATACGAACATCTCATTTCTGATTTCCCAATGAAGTAGCTCATTTTGTACAGGACATTTCCCCAAACATCCTAATTCTTTATTGAATAGACATTCACAATGCCAAGACCAAATACATTATTGTTACATGAGGAGAAAGGGAATAATTTTCTTCCAATTTGAAGAATGAGAAAAGAGAAAAAAAAAAGAGATTTCATGGTAATATTGGAATACATTTTCATAATATGCCAAATCTTAATGTTCATATCTTTAGCATATAGCAATTGCCACCTTAATCTGAAAAAAAGCAAGAACAAAACTGTACTCATTTGAAATGTTAGTTTATTCAAATGCACACACTTTTTGCTTTGCTTAGAGCGCTCACCCATTCCAATTAAATGGTGAATGAACTTGGAAGAATAGTTTACCCATATTTAAATCCCATATTTACCCACAAATCATAGCAAAACATAAAAATAGAACATAGCATATAACAAATTGTTCCATATGGTCCAGTTCTCACTTATTCCAACACTGAGATGTATTCACAATCTACTGTGGTAATTGTCATCAGTTTCCTGCCTATTCTAGTCACGAAGGAGATGGTTTCACAGCCAGTGATACTAGGAAGTTCCTGGAGCTGTAGTGTTCCAATACAGGTATGTTCTTGCAAAGCTCTGTTTGAAACACTACAACTCCTAGAATATTCCATACTTTCATATCCTGCTTGAAGAGACTTTTTTTTAAAGTTGATACCTGTTTCAGGAAAAAAATGTGGGCAATTATAAAGGGTTAGCAGAATTCTGTCAATACAGAAAAGCTCTTTTGAAAATCACATTCCAGAATTCATGCATAGAAGAAAAATACAAAGTTCATACAGAAAAGGGTCTTCCTGTCATGTTTTGTGAATTTATAAATACAGTATAGTACAGTATATCAGTATAAATACTGATAAATAAGTTATCAGTGATTGCTTGAGGCTTTTACTGAGATTAAATGATAGAAATCTGAGTTGCCTGGATGGCACAAGAAAGATGTTGCACAGACAGATTGTGGCTGTCTATTACATTCCAGAGAAATGAATTGTTGGCAATGAAATCAGATTTTGTATGCAAATAAACATTGACTAATATTTCCAGATTAATTGGTGGAAAAATATTTCCTATTCTGAAAAAAAAAGATTAATGCTACTAAGCTTATAATTTCCTTTTCTTTTATATTGTCATATAAAATGATAAAGTTCTAATTTTTCTTTCTAAAATAGAATAAAATAGAATAGAATTTTTTATGTGATTGGACACACAAGGAATTTGTCTTGGTGCAGATGCTCTCAATGTACATAAAAGAAAAGATAAGTTCATCAAGAATCATAAGGTACAACACTTAATGATAGTCCGGGTACAAATAAGCAATCAAATCATAGTAGGAACCAGTCAATATAACCAGGTGAATACTATCAAGTGAAACCAAATGTACAAATTCAGAAAAATGAGATCAACATGTACAAGACCAAAAATTAGCCAAGATTCATCATACAAAAATACAGGAGCAATCACTGTTTTTCAAAACAAAAAGCTTATTTCAGTCAGCATTATTTTGCCATTATTAATAAAAGAATTATTAATAATTCTTAATAATATGGTAAGAACTATTATTTGCCATAATAATTATATCATTATTTTGACAGAAACTACCAGATGCTAGTTTCGTTAGCCAGATGCCAACCAAAAGCCCCTAAGCAGGATGTTTTCACTTTCCCAGGAACTACCAATAACTGTCTTTTGCTTATGATAAGGATAAATGTAAAGGTTCCCTCTGTCCTAAAGAAAGACTCTTCCCTGGACATGTGGCCAGCATGACTATAAGCAAAACTTCATGGAATATTGTTACTTTCCTACTGGAGTTGTACCTATTTATCTGCTTGCATTTGCATGCTTACGAACGTCTAGGTTGGCAGAAGCTGGGGCAAGTAATGAGAGCTCACCCTGTCATGCGGCCCTTTGAATCTGGACTGTGAGCTTTCCAGCTGACAAGCTCAGTGGCTTTAACTGCTGAGTTATCATGCCCCCATTGTTTATGACAGTGAAGGTAAAAATAGCCATTAAATCTGGTAATTTTATCATTCATTCATTTGTAGCCCTTGCAATCAGTGGTCATCATATCGGTCAACTCTGCTTTTCAAAGAAGTATTTTTTTTACCTATCATAAATTTCATAATTTGGGCTTCTTTAAATGAGCTTAAGTTCTAATACGTTCTAATATTTTGAGAAAAGTATTATAAAAGTATTAAAATAGGAGCTGGGCAAATCCTGACTGTGTCATCAACAACATCCACAATGAGCAACATAGATATCTCCTTAATTTACTTACTTATAAAAGGGTGATGAGGGAGCACAATCAGACTTGCAAGATGTTACTATAACCAATCTCATTAGAAATCATGTTTAGTCTTCCACAGAGTTTATAACAGAATAACAGAGTTGGAAAGGAGCTTGGAGGTCTTCTGGTCCAACCCCTTGCTCAGGCAGAAAAGCCTATACCGTTTCAGTCAAATGGTTGTCCAATCTTAAAAACCTGTTGGAACACCCACAACTTCTGGAGGCAAGTCATTCCACTGGTTAATTGTTCTCACTCCTTAGTTCTAGATTGCTTCTTTCCTTGATTAGTTTAGATCAATGTTTCTTGTCTTGCCTTTTGGTGCTTTGGAGAATAGGTTGACTCCCTCTTCTTTGGGGCAACCCCTGAAATATTGGAACACTGCTATCATATCACCCCAGTCTTTCTTTTCACTAGACTAGACAAACCCAATTCCTACAGCTGGTCTTCATATGTTTTAGCTTCCAGCTCCCTAATCTTTATTGCTCTTTTCTGCACTCTTTCCAGAATCTCTACATCTTTTTTATAATATGGTGATCAAAACTGGATGCAGTATTCCAAGTCTTACTAAGATTTTATCAATTTTACTAAGATTTTATAAAGCAGTACTAATACTTCACGTGATCTTGATTCTATTGATTTATTACTTGGTCTGGTCTGCCTTGTACTGGCTGATGGGTGGTGGTGGTGACTAAAACCAGTGTAATATATGTAATTATTAACATAGTTAATAATGCATCTTTCTGCTGTAATAAGCAGGAAATGAGATGAATCCATAGTCTTCCAAATGTGGTCAAAATAGAGTTTCACTAAAGGATTATACTGGCAATTTTATTTTTCATTCCTTTCCTGATGATTTCTAGTACTGAATTTACTTATTTTACAGAGCTGTAAACTGCTGCTGGTAATGTGTGATGGCAAGAAATTTGAAAAGAAATTGGGGAAGTGTATGGGGAAGAAACAGAGCAACAAAAGGAAGTCAATTTCTAAAACAAAGTGGCTTCTACAATTCGTTATTAGGTCACAGTCATCTTTGAAACTCAGAACAAATGTACAGAACACATAATAGCAGAGTTAGAAGGGAACTTGTAGATGTAATCATCTCAGACTTTTTACCTAAAAGCCTTATCAAGTTCAATGCATTTATAGATAGATAGATTTTCAGATAATAGCTGCAGATAGAGGTGTTTCTCAACACATTAAACTGAAATGCATTTAAATTGCACAGAGTGTGGGGTGAGAAAAACTTAGCCTGATTCCATTCCGCTCTTGGACCATCATATTTTTTCTAGCTTTTATGTTAGAAAGAAAATCCCCCCAACCTTTCTCCAAATCACCCTCTGAGTAAAAAATTCTTCCAGTTCATTCACCATTTCCACAATTTTGCTTTCTTTTCATATTCAGTCCCACATCATGCTACTCTGGTTGGTAGTGATGCCCTAATGGTATAACTCAAACTTTTAAACCACTAGTTCCCCCACTTTTTTTCTGATGTCTTTTACCTCACAGTTAGTCCCCATTCAGTGGAGCACAATGATAAGTGAAAAAGAATGAAGGTTGGGGGAATGATAGTTGAGTGGAGAGAAAGGTATTTTCTGATTCTGAATTGTGCGGAAAAGAACTTTATCTGATATCTGAGAAAATATATCATAAACTGAATTTAATTTAATTTAATATCTTTGTCTATTGATTTTCAGTGTGCTTCATATATTTAGATACAAGTGAAATTGTTCAAGGGTCAAATTATTTCCTATTTAAGCCAAATAATGCCAATAAGTAAGAGGAATGAGAAATTAACCACATTCACATTAAAATCACAGAAGAGGAAGCAAAAGAAGCAATACAGAAATTAAAACTGAATAAATCTCCAGGCTCAGATTTTTTTTCTTTCCAATATATCTATCAGTCTTTCAAAGGAATTCTGAAGTAACTGTTAGCTTAAGTAATGATGAGACTGAACAGCATACGATACTTCCACCTTCATGGCAACAGACATTTATTTATTTACGAAAAGGTTGATGATCCAACTTGTCCAAAGTTGTAGAGGCAAATCTCTTTATTACCTGTAGATTTCTTTGTAAAGGAGTAATGCAATGCCTTCAAGACGGCATTCAGTAGCTGTTACCTAAAGAGCAGCTTAGTGCTGAAAAGAAGAAGGCACTGAAAATAAACTTAAGTTTGTTGTGTCTTGATTTTCTTTGGTATAGGAGTTGATAGTGGGAGAAAGAATCTCTCAGACTTTCAATCTGTTACATTCTGCAACAATAATGCAGAATATCAGTAGTTCTTGCAGTGTCTGTTTCCTGACTTGGACTACTTTAAGACCTAATACTTGCAAAGAAATTAAATAGACTTCTTCATGATTTTCTTTATTCTGATCAGACTGGGGTTGTTCCAAAGATGTATATGAGAGATAATATTAGATATGTATTAAATGCCATTGATGATATGATTTGTTCTTGATGGGGGGGGGGAAATCAGTTCTTAAGATTATCTCGAATATCCCAGCCTCCAATAGATCTGAGGTGCTTGAATGGGACTGCGTACAACAACAACAACAACAACAACAACAAACTGTCAAATCTCTCAGCCTTCATCTAACCAAGTGGGAAGATTCCTTCTCAGTCCCTCCATCTGCCCCTCTTTCTAATTGATCTTGTGTACTCATGGAGGACCAGGAAACCTGGAGGCACGACTGGGAGAAGATGCTTTCAAAGGAAAGCTTAGAGTTTATGGCTAAGCAATGCCTTCTCATAGGCTAAACAATTATTTCAGTAAAAATCTAGACTCACTGAATAGTGAAGCTTTCATTTTGAAGCTTTTGTTCATAAGTATACTGAAAGATCTTTTGCCTTTATTGAACCTTATGTGCTAGATTTGGATAAACAACACTCTGTGGGAAAGAGACCTCAGACTAATTAAATACTAATAGCAGTGTCAAAGCTGAAACTTCTAGCACAATAGAGATAAATGCCTCCCCTCTCTGCCTGCCATTAAAGTCTAAAGCGTATTTGCTCCATGCAACCAAATTCACCTGTGTTACGCATATTAATGAACAATCTAAATTCGGCTACTGGTTCACAAGAATAGCAATTTTCATTTCAATTTTGTTTTACATAGATACAAAGTATTTATGATGAACAAGAAGCCAAGATAATGGCAAATTGGTTTTTATTACGAAAATGTATTACAACAAAAGAGACAAACAAGGTTCCATCTGTCTTCTGCATTGTCATTATTGACATGAACACCATTGGCATGGAAGTGGTGGCAGGAGCCAAAATTTCAAGAATTAAACTGGTAAATGAAGAATATAAACTCAAATTATATGCTGATGCTATTCACAGATAACCATCCAAAAGACCTTTTGAATCACCAATAGAACATATATAGCTATTTGGTTCAATTTCAGGATATTGGATGAATAAATTATATCAACATCAAATAAATATGTATACATCCCAGTTCTCCTATAGTTATCTATATGGTTCTCTTAGTGATACAATTTTTATCCATTTTGGTAGAGTACAGGGGTGGTTCCAACTTACCTCACTGCTGGTTCGCCCCCTCCCGCGTGCATGCGCAGTAACAAAAAATCCGGGAAAAAAAAGCCAAAAAAAAAGATGGCGACCGCATGCACAGTGCCGGAAGTCAGCTTCTGCGCATGCTCAGAAGGAAAAAAAATTAAAAAAATAAAAGAAATTCAAAAAAAATTCAAAAAAAAAATTCAAAAAAAGATGGCGGCCCCCACAGACCGGCACTGACCAATCCGGTTCGGTGACATCATCATGACATCACCAGCGGGCCACTACCAGTTCGGGAGAACCAGTCCGAACCGGGAAGAACCCACCCCTGGTAGAGTATATGTATTATATATTCATCAGAGAACCTGTGCTAAAAGCTCATATTTTTGGAGGAAATGACTAGATTTATCTTCTTGGAATAATGGCAACAAGCTAGGATAACAAATCATGTTGATAGAAAATATCAAATGGTAATCAGCTGAATAAGGGACAAATATTCTACCCCGATAACAAAGATACTCTCATTTTTTTTCCTAAAAAGACTGAATTCTGCCATTCTTAGATAAGAGCTGAAAATCAACGCATTAATGAAGTTCAGGCTATTTTCAATTTAATTTAACATTTAAATTTCTTTCTTAACTCCTCCCTCCCAACTAACTTACTAATATTGGGAAGTATTATTTTCAGTGGAAAAAAGTTGCAATTTCTCACAGATAGTCATATAAATCAAACCTTTTTGTAACTTTGTTTTTCCTTTCGCAAAAGAAATATATTTTTGTTGGGATGAAAATAGCCCAACTGTGTCCTTAACCTTATTTACAAAATTTTATTTTCCCAATTCGCCTGCTTCTGAGAAAAGGAATGCAAGGCTAAAATGGTGTTCTGCTTTTTAAGATGAGTAATCAGCTCATTTTGTGGACCAAGGTCTCTTCAGTTTGCTGGCCTTGAATGTCGTTCAGTCTCAGATTGGATTGTGATCACATGGGACAGCAAAACGACTCATAGCTGGAAATATTTTAATCCCCCTTTCCCCCTCCCAAGTCCCATCATATTTCAAAACTAAGAATTAAAGTTCTTAAATAATTTATTTTTCATTTTAATGTTAAATGTAATTGCATCACCTGAATAGATAAATAATTGTCATATTTCTGTTACTTCCATTTCTTTATACAAATACAGCTTTATGGTCTGTCAGAGGCAAATAGCTGATATTTCCATGTAAAAATGTAACAAAGCAGGATGTTCAATTCATGATTAAATATGGATTAAATAACTTCTGCGTTCGAAACAAATAAATAAAAATAAATTCAGATATATTTTGATATATCTGAATATATTTTTTAATGGAAGTATCCTGTTAAAAATTTACAAAGCTCATAATATAATCACAAAAAATCATACACAATACAAATGTGTATGTTAGAAAATAATGCCTACCATGTATATTTTAAGAGAAATGTACATGGAAATGCATACTAAGAATATTCTGATATTAAAAGAGAAAGAAACTAAGGGAAAAATAAGTGGAGCAGATTTAAGGTTGAAAAAAATGAGGAAATGTGATAATGAAATAAAATTTAATTACATCTTTGTTCTTAGATGTCACATAACAGTGATTCACTAGTCATGAAAAATGTGCTGATTGGGAGTACTGGGAGCATTTTGCTTCACATATGGAACGGAAAGAAGAAAAGAAGGAAGAGATCTAAAAAATTCCAAATGAGATTAGAATTAAATTTTTTTCTTCAGTTACATTGAAAATAAACATTTTTATTTTCTTTTAATAGATGCCCATAATACTGCTTGCTTCATCTTCATTCACTAAACCTGTATCTTGTCCTTTTAAGTATAAACTACAATAACCTTTTTGTCTACTTGAAACATAAGTGTTTACTTGCAATTTAAAAGCTCTTGTCAACAGTGAAGTTAACCTTTTCAGTGCTGGACGTCTTTGCATGTCTGGCATGATTAGTGAAAATGCCAAAAAAGAGAGGATAATATTTAAAGGCTGAAATTTCATGTTGGTACTATCTTGCTGAAGGGAACTTACTTATGTAAACTGTGGTGATGGATTAATTAGACTGATAAAATCAAACCCAGATGAATCTAAGCATTGACATCTGCAATCAAAGCAAAGCAATAAACAAATTGTCACAAACTCACGATGCAAAACTTATGTACATGATTAATTTTAGAATCAAGTGCAAAAGGATGGGCATAATGTCACAGTGTCACTCTACATATATGGTGTCACACATGCTCATCATTATACAGGAGATTACAAGGGAGCCCAAAGTTTCCATCACTAAGCAAGGCAGTTGTTAAGTGAGTTTTGTCCATTTCATAACATTTTTTGCCACAGTTATTAGTGAATCTGGTTTTCCCCTTTGACTTTGTCGGAAGCCATCTGGGAAGGCTACAAAAGGTGATCACATCAGCCCAAGACAGTGCAACTGTCATTAAATACATGCCACTTGTCAAGCACTCGAATTTTGATCACATGACCATGGGAATGCTGCAACGGTTGTAAGTATGAAAAATTGTCATAAATCAATTTTTTAGTGCCATTGTAACTTTGAACAGTCACTAAATGAATGATTTTAACTTCAGGACTATCTGCAATTAGTATTGGATATCTATTATAGAATCCAGCTATTCTGCAATTCAATTAACATAGCTGAGTGGCTTACAACAAAAGTAAAAATTTATGTAAAATTTTAACAGAATATTACATGTGGAGCAGGGGTGGGTTCCAACTTACCTCACTGCCGGTTTGCTCCCTCCTGCACTGCGTGGGTGCACCTCGTGGGCGCATGCGCGCAAAGCACACGTGCGCATGTGCAGTAACAAAAAATCCAGGAAAAAAAAAAACAAAGCCGAAAAAAGATGGCGATTGCATGCACAGTGCCGGAAGTCAGAAGGTGCTCAGTGCTCAGAAGGAAAAAAAAATAAATAAAAAAAATTCAAAAAAATAAAAATAAAAAAAAATCGAAAAAAATTAAAAAAAAAAGATGGCAGGCCCCACGGACCGGCACCGACCGATCCAGTTTGGTGACATCATCGTGACATCACCAGTGGGCCGCTACCAGTTTGGGAGAACTGGTCCGAACCGGGAGGAACCCACCCCTGATGTGGAGCACTCCCATACCCATCCTGTCTCAAGAGGTTCTGCAGGTTACATTTCAAGCATTCATTAAATATGTCAAGACAGGAATCTCTTCTTTAATAATCTCTTCCTAAGACTTACTTTTACATAAGGGTTGCATAATTGCAACATAGCCTAGACTGACTGGTCTGCCACAATCTGGCTTTTATGTCCCGTGTGCTTTATGAAACCAGAAATTCAGTCATTGCCAAAAAATCGAATCAAACATAGGAAAACCTTGGTCCATAATGGACTAAGTTACATACAGCACATACAATAATAATAAGTTAAATTCTTCCCAACACAAACACATTTACAATGTGTTAGTCTAACTAGTTTGGTAATGCATATAAACTATTGCATAGGCAACAGTTAAGATAGCTGTTTAAGATAAAAAGGGAGGAGCTGTATGGGCAAGTGTGCTAATAACTTTCAGATACATTTGCAGCCAGATCTGCTCAATGGAAATAATGGGAGATGCTCTTCTACCCACATGGAGGATTACAGAGCACCTTCTGGTGTCATCACTTGAAGGAAGAGAGTTGATATAGGTAGTCCTCGACTTACGACCACAATTGAGCCCCAAATTTATGTTGTTAAGTGAGACATTGATTAAGTGATTTTTGTCCCATTTTATGACCCTTCTTGCCACAGTTGTTAAGTGAATCACTGCAATTGTTAAGTTAGTGGCACAGTTGTTAAGTGAATCTGGCTTTCCCACTGACTTTGCTTGTCAGAAGGTTGCAAAAGGTGATCACATGAACCCAGGACACTGCAACCGTCATAAATATGAACCAGTTGCTAAGTGCCTGAATTTTGATCACATGACCTCAGGGAAGCTAAATGGTCATAAGTGTGAAAAACGGTCATAAGTCACTTTTTTCAATGCTATTGCAACTTTGAATGGTCATTAAATGAACTGTTGTAAGTCGAGGACTACCTGTACTTCTCCAGACTTCTTTGGGCCATTTTGGTGTCTTTTAAGGATGGGGATGGCATTGGGAAATAAATCTCTTCCGGAATCTAAACGTTTCTCAAAAGGGGCCCCAAATTACACTGCTGAAGGATGCTCATTTTACAGCTTAATTCTGGTGGCTTTTTTTCAGGCATCTTTGAAGGGTATTAAATAGGAGTGATTTATCTCCCAAGATCTCCCATTCTTATTTCCACTCTTATTTCTTATACAAAGAAATAGAAAATGAACTTGCTCCAAATTGCAATGTACAGATGGCAGAAAATCTGCAGGTAGCCCACCCAAATCTTAGGAAAAATGTTTAAACACAGTAATAATAGAGAAACAAGCTCAACTTGTATTTTGCTTCTGGAAAAAATAATTGATGGCTATGACTTATTGACTTTTGACCACCTGACTAATAGCAAATTTGAAAGATGACATTCTTTAAAATCATTTTAATTTCACAGAGATCTTTGCTGCAGGCATAATAATGATAATTAAAAATATGAATTGTTGGGAGAATTCCAATCTCTCCAGTCTGATCCCCAGAAACCTCATGTTATGTTTTATGTGGGACACAGATAGCATTCCTTTCAAAATGAAAATTTTGAAAGGCTTCCTTCAATTGCCCTTAATTTTCAAGAAAATTATGGCTTACATTTATTGCTTATCTTCCCATAGCAATATATGCTTTGCTAGCTATATATTTCATTTTTCCCCTCATAAACAAGCAAAATCAGCAATGTAGAATATTATCCTTGACAGGTTGAACAATAGAATATTAGCCCTCTGGTCAGACCAGAATAGAGTTGCCTGGGGATAATTTTGTAATATATAAAATCAGAAGATGTTGCAGAACTGGCTGTCTTGTATAAAAAGCAGTACATTTCTCTAGTTACTCTAACTCACCAGGCTGCCCAATGTTGCTTTTCAGCTGTGTGTTTGTGTATGTGTGCAAATAAAGTTTGATACTAACTTTAATTTAACTTGAACACAATTTATGGATTATAATTCTGCACATTGAGTTCTGCCAAATCAAAAATTTGTGTTTCTCTGAACATAAAACCATAAAACATTATATTCTCTTTGGTCACAGAGTCAAGGATATGCTGTTTCAAATTAGCTAGAAGTTCTTGTCAATAACTATTAATTTGTCTGGTTATTCTTATTACTTTGGTTGATTTTGTTAATCTTTGTATTGACTCTAAAATGGTTGTTAAAGAGCCAAATTGATAAATGATTATATATATTATTATTATATATTAATCATTAGTACAATAGAATAACATGTATTTTATTTTTCTTAATATTTTGTAAATTCTTATCTCATTTTTATGAAATTATGAAATCTGTCTTTGTGGGTTTTTTATGCCTCTTGTCTAATTCTTATGTATCTTTTTGTTGCAGTTGTTTTTTATTTTTATTTTTGTGATTTTTATCTCAGATAATCCTACATGTTGTTAAAAAACTTCACTGTTAATGACATTCACTTGAAATATATTTTTGTTTTACTTTGTATATTATATTCTGATAGTCTCTCCGGAAATCCACTATGACTTCATCTTCATGTACTATACTCAGTATTTCCTTTTCCTGTTTTCCCTCCACTCTAATGATGCCATTTTGATTCCTAGATACTTTTCTGTTTCCTTTAAATTCTCAGATATTTTATGTCATTTGTTTTTATTGGTTTTCTTCAGAGCCAAAACCAATCATGTCACAAATGCTTTCAAGCAATTTTCTGCTTGTGAAATACAGGTAATCCTCGGGTTACGAGCATTCCATTGGCAAACGTTCGAACTTATGCTATAAGCACCCCTTAGTGTTTGTGAACAAGGCCCGAAACTATGAATCTTGCAGCACCATGTGCGTGCTCACATTTGCGAACCAGTAGGGAAAGTAAGTGAATACCACTTCTGTACAGTTCCCCAAATGTAGGTTGGAATATTCAGAGTTTACACTAACTTTTAAGAATAGCTCATATTAGCTGCAGGGGTGGGTTCTGGATCCATTTGCTGCCGGTTTGCTCAGGGTCGCGCCGTGCGCGCGCACGCGCTTTGCAAGCGCGCCCCCGCAGCAATAAAAAAATAGCTTCTGTGCATGCGCAGAAGCAAAAATTCACTTCTGCGCATGCGCAGAAGCAAAAACCAAGATGGTGGCACCCACGGAACACACCAAAAGAACCGGTTCCGTAACATCATCACCGGTTTACTAACGGTTCTAAAGAACCAGTTAGAACCGGTAGGAACCCACCTCTGATTAGCTGTCTGATGTAAAGGCAACTTTTTAGTGTTTCTAGCCTAACATTGCACAGCTGTGTCTTCTACTGAACAATAAAGTAGAGGGAGCATTGTTTCAGTGATGCTATTTAATGACTATTTAATTAATAGAATAGAATAGAATAGAATTTTTTATTGGCCAAGTGTGATTGGACACACAAGGAATTTGTCTTGGTGCATATGCTCTCAGTGTACATAAAAGAAAAGATAAATTCGTCAAGAATCACAAGGTACAACACTTAATGATAGTCCGGGTACAATTAAGCAATCAAATCATAGTAGGAACCAGTCAATATAAATTGTAAGAAAGAAAAGCTTGGTTTTCTGGGTTCCTTACTACCATATTATATACAATTATGTAGACTATCCAATGTATAAACCCTATACCTATACTTCTGGCATAGAACCATTTCCAGGGGAGTTTTAAATGAAGAATGGGTTTCAGGTGCTGCACCAGTCACGACTCCAGGGAAGGGGTGGGGGAGTGGCTATCATAGTCCATAAGGGTCTTTGTCCTCGCAGGATCCCTGCCCCTGAGATTGTTGGCTGTGAGTCTCTCCTTGTGAAGTTGGACTTAGGGGTGCAGGTGGGTTTGTTGTTGACGTACCTACCTCCCAGCGTCGTCAAAACAGCCCTGCCTGATGTGCTGGAGGCAGTAGCCGGGTTGGCAGTGGAGGTGCCCAGACTTATGGTCCTGGGGG
>QLTV01001997.1:1403203-1420116 GCA_003457575.1 Thermophis baileyi
AGGATATTCCTTACAACAGAAGGACAAAGGAACTTGCAATTTTTCACCTGAAAAGAACTCCAAAATGTTCTTCAATTAAGAACAGCAATAGGTAAAGGTGGCATATGAGCCAATTCTAGTGTCCTTCCAGCATCCACTGCAATACTACTTATCTCCATTATGACAAACATCATTATTTGACAACTGCTGCCACTGATTGACACACAGGTTATCAACTCCTTCAGCCCATTTTTAGCACCTATGAGACAACAACTTCAAATGAATTGCTCATATGATTGAAGCAACTCGGGACAAGAACAATAATTACCAGGTATAAAAAGGCTGAAGAGGAAAGGAGACCTCTGTGAATTAAGAACAAAAACTAATTATACTGTATATCCAGCCTGTCACCACTTTCAAACTTACTTTATACCAAGGAAATCATATAAATAGCACTGAAAGGTCAAATCACATTAGCTTATTAAATGTATATGCCACGGAGCTGACTAAGGTGACCCTCAATTTATCCAACTGCCACTACAATCTCAGGGGGGGGGAGAGAGAGAGAGAGAGAGAGAGAGAGAGAGAGAGAGAGAGAGAGAGAGAGAGAGAGAGAGAGAGAGAGAGAGAGAGAGAGAGAGAGAGAGAGAGAGAGAGAGAGAGAGAGAGAGAGAATGTTTATGTGTTAAAAAAACTCAGCCTAAGGACATGCACAAGAAGCCTTCAGCTTGATCCTTGGAGTCCTTAGAAATCAAGCTGAAAGAGAAAACCAGCAGATTTAAGAAGAAAATAGTTATACTAGTAGGTCAGAGGTAGGCAGTTTTCAATTTTTAAAAGCAATTTTGCTTAAGGGCAGGCAGACCTTTGACTATTATACTAGACTTTATACTGTTTTAATAGACTTTCCAGCATTAAAGGCCATTTTACTAATGCTTTACTAATAAGTACTGTATCTGCTGGCAAAGTCTATTTATAGGAATTTATAAGAAATATTTCCCATTTCATTTTCCATTTTAGTCTCTTTATTAATAAATATTTTAATTTCATTTTCTGTTCTTTGTAATCATATTTTGTATTTTTTTAACAACATACATTGTGATTTATTTAAGATTATAGTTAAGTAGCAAAAAAAATGGGAATGGCAACTAAATGGCTGCAAAACTATATAGAAATTGCTAACTCTGCTGCTATCTGGTGGTAGTGCTAAGCTTTGCAGTTCAAATAAAATATTTTGGGTTACCTTAATAGCAATAGCATTTAGACTTATATACCACTTCATGGTGCTTTACAGCCCTCTCTAAGCGGTTTACAAAGTCAGCATATTGCCCCCAATAATCTGCATCCTCATTTTATTGACCTTGGAAGGATGGAAGCCTGAGTCAACCCTGAGCTGCTCAGAATTGAATACCTGGAGTGAGCAGTGAGTTAGCCTGTAGTACTGTATTCTAACCACTGCACCACTACTGCTCTTTATAAAGTCAATGTTGAGTCCTAGTCTCTGCCTATATAAGTTGAAACAATTGTTTTGCCAAGATTTTGAAAGTAGTTTCACATTATATTTTTCCTGGGGCTTAGAGACAGTGATTGCCCGAAGGTCACTATTCCATGATACTAACATATAAAAATAATATATTAGGTGACCTACTATCTGAATAATGTATAATTACTAAAATTAAGTGACTGGAATCCTTTCTTAAGTTAAAACTGAATTTAAAGTAGATAACCTCATTCTGTTGAAAGAAGAAGGAGGGTGAGGGGAGGAGGAGGAGGAGGTTGAGGAGGAGGAGGTGATGGTGGTGGTAATGGTGGTGATGATAATAGTAGTGGTGATGATAGTAATTAATCATCATTAATAACATCCAAAAACAAGTGACAACAATCATAAGACTTCTTCCCATGGAAAAAAAATGTTTTGAATTATTGAACAAAATGATAGGATGGAACTTTGAAGACTTAGAGAGAAGTAGAAGGAAGTAAAGTTTACAATTATTGAAGGATTATAATTATTGCAATGTACTGAAGGGTATTTGTGAATAATGGACACAGAAAGTTAATTTTAAGAGCATCCACTATTATAGATAGATTGTGTTTAAAAGTTGTATTGGAAGAGGAATAATGTTTACCACGCAAGAACAAGACTCATCTGAAAGTGGATTTAAAAATGACAGGCTATAAGAATGATATAGAAAAAGATGCCTCATTGGATAAACAAATGAAATCAGCTGATGTCTTCTCATTAATAAAACATCAGCTGCCCAGAATCACTTTTCAGAATGGGTAGCTATAGAAATCAAATACATCAAATAAATAAAATTAAATGGGATATACAAATAACAACAAAACAGAGGATAACTTTCCTATATTGGATTTACAAAAGTAAAAAAAAGTCCAAAGTTCAAGGTCAAAGTTTTGAAAATTTTGTGAGAAGGAACAAAGAAAAAAGAAAAGACATAAAGTTCTAGGATATTATTTGAAGGGATTAAAGATCGATATTATTAAAAATAAAAGGAAGGAATATAAAGTTGCTGTCAGAGTTCTGACCAATGCCCTAATTAAAACATGAATCTCAAGCCGAAGTTCAAAAGAAATCCAGTCATTTATTAGGAGCATCATGTTGGCATGTACCAAGTGAAGCCAACTCTGACCTCACTTAATTCATGCCTTGGCTCTGACCCTGTTTCCCCCTCCACCCAAGGTGTGTCATCGGTCACATTCCCCAACGAAGCAATTTCGCGGGTTGTAGAAGTCACTCCCTCCGGCCACTGTGGATCTCCGTGGAGATGGCCTTGACATTTGCTGGCTGGAAGGTGCTTTGTTTTGACTGAGGTGCAAACTCCTCGATACAGCTGCGAGGCTCGATTCTCCATCCCCCTGCCTATGGCAACTCGAGAGCAAGTCAGGAAGGCTTAGCGAGTTGACAGTTGGTTTATTTGAACAAGCTTAAAATAAATACGTTATTATCTCTGGTAACCCTTAATGGACTTTTGCTGACCAGAACTGAAATGTCAAGAGTTGCAGATTTGTTTATTAATAAGAGATGGGATAGGGAAAAAAAAGGATAATTTGATGTATAGGTGATAGGTGATATATTACTAAAAATGTTTATACTTGTGATGAAGGTGGGAAGTAATTTCTTTATATATTTTTTCTTTTTCTATACTATGTTCTTATTTTTTCTTTTTTCTATTTTTCTATTTTTTCTTTTCTGCACTTTCTATTTTTTTCTTTTTTTTCTTTTTTAGGTTGTATTAGTTTGAATCTTTTTAACTGTAATATTTAATAAAATTACAACAATTACAATAAAAAAACTACAACCTTTGAAAACAAGAGCTTTGTTGCCCAAATAAAACCAGTAAAGGCCACAGAATCTGTACTTTTGGGCTTCTAGTCTGGCTTTGATTTATATTTTCATAGGTGTTTATGGTTAAGTTCCCAGGGACTTGGGAGCAAGGCTTCAAATTACAGACATCAACTTGCAAAGAAAATTAGCAAGTTCAGTGCAAGACACCTACAAATTGAATTGTTTACCATTTTTTTTCCTTATTGAAATCTCAGAATCTACTTGCAGACTACAGAGGAACAGGCGGGCTTCAGGGAAGGCCATTTCACAATCTATTAGTGTCTAATCCTCTAGCTCATTGAAAAAATATTCTTCCTGCAATATCACCTCTCTCTATGCTGCTTTCATAGATTTCCCAAGTCAAATTGTGTGGGACTCCTTGATTGGCCAGTGTTTGTTATACCTAATATACATGCTACATGAAGACACATTAGTCAATGTAAGATGCAATCCCCGGGGACATTTTATGGTATACTGAAACCTGGAAGAGTGTCAAGCAAAGATTCCCCTCCCCTCCCCCCATAAATTGTTGCACTGAATCTCTGGGAAACCAGCTCAACAGCCCAACTTTCATTTTTCTCCTCCCAAAAGTGTCATTTTCAGCCCTACAAATGCAGGTGATGTAGAAATGCTTCAAAGGTTCCTATTGGCCATAAAAAGACAGCTGGGACTTGACCACTAGAAAAACAAAATCCTAACATGTGCCAAAATCGAATGTGCCATTTATGGATTATAAATGACCACAAGATTGAGCAAGTTTTCTGCTTCAAATATTTGGGAATAGTCCTTCCTTCTTCTGGCAGTAGGAAAGTTCATAGGAACTACAGTCCTCGACTTACAACAGTTTGTTTAGTGACTGTTCAATGGCAACATCCCCATGGTCACATGATCAAAATTCAGACACTTGACAACTGACTCATATTCATGACAGTTGCAGTGTCCCGGGCTCATGTGATCACCTTTTGCAATGTTCTGACAAGCAAAGTCAATGAGGAAGCCAGATTCACTTAACAACTGTGTTACTAACTTAACAACTGAAGTGATTCATTTAACAACTGTGGCAAGAAAAGTTGTAAAATGGGACAAAACTCACTTAAACAAATGTCTCACTTAGCTACAGAAATTTTGGACTCAATTGTGGTTGTAAGTCGAGGACTACCTGTATTCAAAGCGCATACAGAAGTTCATCTGGAATAACCTATCTTAGAACAAGAGACAGCCAAAATATACCCACAGCTATTATATGAAGTCAAACAACTAACCCAGCCACTCTAGGATAATCAAATGGGTTCCTTTCCCATTTTTCTCCACTGAAGCTTGTGCAGTGAAAATTCTTAAAAGCTGTTGTTCAAATCCCCAACTGCGTCTCCAGTTCCACCCTGGTTTTGGAGAGAGGCCTCATGAAAGTGGAGGTGAGAGCATAACTGGCCATTTTTGGTTTAGACTCTCTCTTTTACTCCCCTGGAATTACTCCTCCCTGCCAATGAATAATGATTTCAAATACAATTGGAAACATGCAGTTGTGACTAAAACTACATGATTCAGGTTATGATCAAGAAAAGGCTCTAATGAAATGATGCTTAATTGTTTTATGAAATATGAATCTAACTCAGCTAGGGCCCTTGAACGTCTTCTTCAATGAATGTCTCAGGAATTCTACCTGTCTCGTACCTAATACAACCGGAAGTTATAAAGCACAGGAAAAAGGCTTTACTTTGGCACGATCTCCCTTCACCCATTTTTAAGGAATGACAGCCTTCTTGGAACAGCAACACTTTTTGACATATAGAAATAACACCACATGTTCTTCTCTGCTTTTATTTCAGAAATATTTGCACCAATCTATGCTACCATTTCTATAAAAATATCCAGAACACATGGTTCAACTTTTACATTTCCTTACTCCTTTCAGACATCAACGCTGTCACAACATACAGTGTTGCCAGATTCTGCTGCCAGTACTCAAAATTCACTAGATAATGACTTCTAGCTCATACTAAGCATCTAACTCTATAGCTTATAGCTAAGTGAGTCCCCAGTCTACCATCACTGAGCTTTCATTCCCCCTACACTTTTTACATCTTTTATGTGTCTATGTCTTCTTTTATTAACAATATGCCTTGCTTGTGCCTTATGCTAATCTATGACTATAGTAAAGACTGATTTGATATGAAATTGCAGTAGTAACTTCTACAGCTGCCCTTGATTATGCTTTTTTATTTTCCCAAGAATCTAAGGAATTTACTTGTACTGTTTTCTTGCTGTTTATCGATGATACACTATCCAGAGTTATAATTACTTGAGCTGTATGATCATATAGTCTCCTTAATCAAATAAATAAGTAAAAATTGACTTCACACTTTGGAGTCCATGTCCTCCATCAGAGAAATCCTTGTTCCAATACTCTGAAATAATCCAATATTAATGGCATTTTGCAGAAAAAAATTGGCACCCTGTATGCAGTAACAGATGCTGCCAAGCTCATCTCTCTTATTGTCACAAAAATAATTATATTTCTCATGTAGCTTTTGTTAGTGAGCATGTACAGTACAAATTACATACCTAAACACCACATATTTGAAGCCATTTATTCTCACTGAATGTGAGCACAGGAATGTCAATGTGAATGAAAATTCTTCATCACTACAAAGTGAATACATTCTTATATTTATTAATATAACTTTGACAACAGATAAATTGAGAGCGATCATATATGGACAGAAAACTCTGGATGGCATGAATGTAAAAAGATGCAGAAAACTTTCCCCCCTGTGATCTAGTTGAGATTTTTCTAATTCACATGTGAATTACTGCCGCCACCACAACTACTGTAGTTATTACAAGGTGAACCTGGAATTAATTTTTCACCTTCAGGTTCAAATAATAGAAATTTTTCACTACTGCTTGCAGTGTGAAATGACATCCACACAGAAAGAAGCAGGAAGGACCATGGCGGCGGGGGGTGGGGGGTTGTATCAGAACCTAACCAATGATCTTTCTCTATTCAGAATGGTGAAAAATCTTCCATTCATCCCACACTTTTCACTGTTTAAATCTACTTCAAATTTTTCCAATATTCTTGGAAGGACAGCATATTAGTCTCTTATGACAACTTCTTTCCTGACTCAGCAAGAGCCCTCTTAAACTAATAAATAATGCAATAAGGAAAAAGACACCCTGAGCTGAAAAATAACTGCATCTAAAACACTATGTGAAGAAGCAATAGGAAATAAATGAGACAGCAAGATTCCTGGTTGAAATAAATTAGACCATAATTCTTATATTATGGGGGAAAATGATAGAAAACAGAATAAAGAGAAAAGAAGAAAAATCTAAGCAATTTAAGAACCATCAATCTCATATGGCGCAAACATGTAGAAAAGGAAAACAAACAAACAAAGCTTTTTTTAGTTCAAATAGGTTAATGACAAAGGTATATTTTCACACAAAGTGAAATTCTGCAAATTCGACATTTATAGAATCTAAGAATCTTCCCATCTTATTTTCTTCCCATTTTGTTTCTCAGAGTTACCTTCAAGTTTTTTATGGGATGCTCTAAAGCAGGAGATGGGGACAACTGTTTGCTCAAATGGTATTTGAAACAATGTTGTCTCAGCCCAGATGGAACACAGAGTCTTCATGGTTGATAGCCCCTGATGAAGTTGTCTTCCATGAATTTATCCAAACTTCTTTTAAAGCCATCCAGATCAGTAGGGATCACCAACTCTTGTAATAATGATTTACCCTTTCTATAAACATGGATGTCCAATTAACCTAAATATCCCCTGTCCTACTGTTTTCATACAGGAGGTATAAATGAAGTAATCAATTATATTTCAATAGCACATTTAGAACAATACTGCTTTGGAGTCTGAAAATGCAGATCAAAGTCTCTTCTCTGTCCACTTCCTCCCTGCCATGTACAATGTTATCTATCATTATCACATGCCCTTCTTTGACATCCTTTTTCTTAAGTTAAAAGTTCCCAAA
The DNA here is from genome assembly GCA_003457575.1 of Thermophis baileyi. Lineage (NCBI taxonomy): Eukaryota > Metazoa > Chordata > Lepidosauria > Squamata > Dipsadidae > Thermophis > Thermophis baileyi. Next base: position 1,410,513 of record QLTV01001997.1, read on the forward strand.
GATTCCCAATTTTTTTTCTTTAAAAGGGGCTTTGAGTGCTTCCCCAATCATTTTGGTTGTCCTCTAATCTTTTTTTCCCCTCCTGTAATCAAATACTTCTTTTTCAATTATTGGGAAAAGGTTGGATCGCATTTAATACTGAATGCCTTCAAATTTCAAGAGTTCAGAAATATTTAAAATTGACCCTTTTCACTGTTATTAGTAGATAATGAATTATATTTCAATAGCACATTTAGAACAACTGGTTTGGAACCTGAAAATACAGACCAAATTCTATGTGCATAATAAAGGTTTTTACATCCACTTCTTGTGGCCTGTCAGCCGCCGGCCCCTCCGGCAGCCGAATCAGAGGAGGAGGAGGCGAGGGAGTCAGGGTCAGCATCAAGGCAACCTGAGAGCTCTGAGGGGGAAGAGGGAGTGGAGCTGGCAGAGAGAGAGAGAGAGAGAGAGAGAGAGAGAGACAGAGGCAGAGCCTGGGCTGACCATCAGCCCTCAGATGGAGAGTCAACAGCCCCCAGGTCTGGAGGTGGCTGATGAGGAAGAGGAGGAATAGCTGGGTCCAGTGCCTGACGCGCGGATGCGCAGAAGGCAGAGGAGAGGAGAGGAGAGGAGAGCAGTGGAAATCTGTGGGCTGATCCTTGGGAAGGAAGAGCCACCGCTGCTAGCGAAGCCCCACCCTAGCTCTGGGCATAAAAGGCAGGGGGTGGAGATGAATAGATGTGGCAGACAATATTCATCTTCTGGCCGGACGGACTTGTTAGCCTGCAGTGCTGCCAGCACTCCTAATAAAGGAATCTTTGAGTTAACTTCAGAGGGTTTGTCGTGTTTGGGGAGCTGGGTCAGAACACCACTACCAGACCATTGTACATCCATAAGCCATTCGTGATGTTCAAAGAATCCATTGAAACAATGTGAAATGTTATATGGAGGCTGCACCCAGATATAGGGTGACACTGAGAAAGAAAGTGATAGAAATTAATGGTTGACAACTGGAAGTACCGTTCCCTGGGTAAAGACAGTCTGGACTGTAACCACTGTTTGAAGCAGAAACTCTTCGTTACACTAGTGACTAGTATGTAACAGCTGCAGTTTTTGGTGCATGGAAATATAAAATGAGATTTATGGCAATGCAATTTTACAGAACAAAGCTTTTTATGTTGTTGAGGATTAAGATAATCCTTACCACCTGCCAAGAATAGCTGGATACTCTTCAGAAAAAGACTTCCATTTATCAATAAAGAAAAAAGCTTATTTGCAAAAGGTCTTACAACTTTCCACTTCAAGTCCGTTCTGCTAGGAGGAATGCTAATCTTACAATTCTCAATTTTAACCACTAAAATTTTCTGTGGGAGGAGTGACTAACATCTATCATTAACTGTATATAATGTGCTGTAGGAATATGCACAATAATTTAAAACACCAAGAGTTGGAAGACTTTCAATTGAAAAATTCTAGACTCTTAATGCATTTAGTACATTATTTTTAGTATTTTTGTATTGTGTTCCTCTTTGTTTTAATGTAACATTCTTTCTTAAGAAACAGGACTAAAATTTTAACAATATTATAAAATTACACAGAACAAAATAATTAGGATGTTTTGTCCATAAATAAAAATATAATCGTTGTTATAAATTCTTAGGGACAATTACAAAGCATTTTCCATATAATCTGTAGATTTTACAAACCTACTTTCCAAACCTATTTCTATAATATTTTTGTTTTATATGCAAAACTATAACTTGCCTTATTTGATATTTAATTTATTAAAAGTAAGGAACTTGCTAAGAAGTCACTGAAATTACAGCTTCTATTTTTTTAAAGAGAGACCTCACCCTAACTCCTACTGAATAAATATTTTGCTCACATTGCAAATTGAATCTAGCTTATTCTTTTTATTAGTTGGACATATTTGTCAATTACTCAGTAATTATTTCCTGACATATTCATTTTTATAAAATAAAAATAGTTTAGATGTAATTGCTGTGTGCCTAAAGGGGAAAAAAATTGATCTAGAATGAAAACTATGAGATAATTTCACCAACAGTTTTGTTAATTTTAGAAGATATGACATAAAAGCTATCAATTAAATTCTTAGACAGAACTAAAAGGGATTAAAGGAAAAATATCGGAATCTAGAATGTATGTTAATGAGTCATCCATCCACATGTCTTTTGGTTGGAATATGGGCAGAAGTATGTTAGCTTGCAAAATCACCTCTAGAATAGAGATCCTAGCTTATAGAGAATAGCATGAGTATACTGATAGTAAAAAGCCCTTACTTGTGACATGCTTCCAGGGACAACTTCCGGGAGATGTGAAGAATGAGACAGCCAGAGTTTATAGGAATCTTTGAGTCTAAATCTCATATTTATCCTCTTTTGGAGCACAATCTTTACTTGGGACAAGCTGGGCAAAATAACCCATAAGTGACCAATATAGTCCCAATATAGTGACCATTAGCAGGGAATGCTATATCTGACACAGGTGTGATTTTGGCTGTGATGCAAAGCATTGTGTGAAAGTCTAAATCTATAAAGGTCATGATAGGTGATGAAAGTAAAAGAAAAAGATGCTGTAAGAATGCTGAGTAATGGAATTGGTAGCAGAATATGTACTATCCCTTGGTTTAATGTATTTCTTGACAAATGTAATGAATGCCTGCAAGACTATAAGAGTTCGGTTGGTTCAGGATGGGAATGTATATACACTTCGTAAGAAAATGATGTTGACTTATTTGTTGATTTTCATGAAATGTTTTATGGGGGTGAATGTTAAATATGATAATAGAAACATAAAATTAAGTTCAACATGGGTCCAGAGCCCTAGTAGTGCAGTGGTCAGAATGCAGTATTGCATGCTGACTATGCTCACTGCCAGGAGTTCGATCCTGACCAGCTGAAGGTTGACTCAGCCTTCCATCTTTCTGAGGTCGATAAAATGAGGACCCAGATTGTTGGGTGCAATATGCTGACTCTATAAACAGCTTAGAGAGGGCTGTAAAAAATTATGGAGCGGTATATAAGCTAAGTACTATTGCTATCCTTAAGAAGAGTGGGTATAGAAAATAAAAAAGGGCTAAAATGAATGAAAGAAAGCAGAATGAATGTTCACTAAGGTGAATTAATCATATAAAATAAGTACATGAATTAGAGATAATGAATTACTATTCAATTGCAAAACAACTATATAACATTTGATATAAAGTAAGAACATTACTTACCCAAGAGAATAGTGTGATGAGTATGCAAGCATGCACTCATGTTGAATTATAATACTGATGTATCTCAAGGATGGGAAATCTGTGGCATTCCAGATGTTGTTGAAATGCAATTATAAGCCAACCCAGACAGTATGATTTGTATTTGTTAATGTAACCACAACAAGTAGTTATTTTATAAAGAAAGTGACTCTTTCAAATGACTGGATCCTCCTTCAAATAACAGTCAGAATATTATCTTTTTACCTAGTTTTTCTTTCTCTCTGTCAGTACTGTAGTTGCCCAATTTATTCATTTAAATGCAGTGGTCTTATTCTCCCTTCCTTTCTTTTTGTTTCCACCCTTCCATTTGCTTGCTATCAATTTTTATTCTATTCATCCTTCTATTACATCCCTGATATAGGACTCCTTCTCCATTTGATCAAATACATAGTTTAAATATTGCTCACTTTTCATCTGATGGATTTCTTAGAGAATACTGAAATCCTCTTTCTGCCTTAGGTTTCTGCCTAATCTTTTTTTCTTTAGCACTTCCATGTTACATGAAAATATTATTATTACTAATAAACTAAACAAAAATCTTTTGAATGTTATTTCGATTGATACTAACCTTTTGTTAAAAAAAACCTCTCTGCAAATCTTGGATAACCTTTATTGGGGTGCCAATATCCAGTGTTGGAACACATATTCTCCTGCATCTTTAAATAGAAAAAAAATCCTATCTGAAATCCTGTTTCAAGTGTGTTGAACTCAATCAGCTATCTTACCCAGTATGTCTATGAGAATATAATCAAGCTGGGAAAAAAATAGCTAGTGCATAAGTTAATAAGTCCCACCAACTAGAGGAAACCCTACTATCTTAAGCCTTTGTAGCAGGCAAATTCTGGCAAGGCTTCATTACATCAATAGTCCATTTTTAATTAACAAGCAAGCACTATGAGCAGGGAAGGTAAAATGAAATAAAATAATGAAACAAAGAAAGGGGGAAGAGCCTGGAGATGGCAGATCGCGAAACATCAATCCAGACCTATGAATGCTACTCACTCTCTCAGTCCCTCTAGATGATCTCTCATTGAGCAGATACCTCTCTTGTTCTATTTGAATATCTGTTCCCGGGCCAGCACCACTTCCCTCATCACATCTGACTATAAACAAGAGATGCGATGGCTCAGCAGCTTAAAGACGCTGGATTTGCCAGCCAGAAAAGGTCAGTTCTCTGTATTTCAGCAGTTCGAGCCCTTGCACCATGTGATAGAGTGAGCTCCCATCACTCACCTCAGATTCTGCCAGCCTAGAAGAAAGCATGTAAAATACAAGTAGATAAATAGGTACCATTCTGGTAGGAAGCTGGACCAGCCTGAATGTAAGGCAAAATCAGTAGATAAAACCTCCAGAGGACGCCGACACTTCTGCAGAATGCCATTAGCCATTCTATGTGTGGAGCTGGTTTGCCTCCTGGATAGCATGCAAGTGTGAACCAAACAAAGTAGCAATTATAGGCAGCCAAAATCTACACTCTAACAATAGATTCTCTGTAGATCCTCTGTATACTAAAATATAGCAAGTATCACAAAACAGCCATGGGAAATACAGAGATGCATCACATAAAGAAAAAGCAATTAACAAGGGAAAACATTAACAGAAGAATCAGCCATCCCAAAACTACAGTAATCTCAACAGATGTCATAAGGCAACCCAGGAATGGAGAGGAGGGGGAGGAGAAAATGGGAATAAAACAGCTATATGAAAGTAACTTGGGGCACATTAATTTCTTGTTCTGCCTTCTGAAATCATCTCTTTCACCTTGGATAGCATTTCTGAATCCTTTGGTTACAACAGTACCTCCTGAGGCATATCTGAAATAGACTGCCAACAAACTATGTCTGCACATAGACTATGAAGAGTGGGCACCTGACGTGTCACAGGGTCTGTGGATGGGGACTGAGGAGTGAGATCAGCTGCTTCTGTGGCCTTCTCCAGATGCAGCTGGGGACTTTCAGCCTGTTCATCCTTCTATGAGTTTCTGGAGATTTCTGTTGTTCTCATCCAGATGCCTAGGGGCCAATTGCGTGGAGCTATGTAGCATCTGGGTGTCAACTTGGCTGGATGGAACCAGAAGAGCTTTTCCTAGCCAAGGATTAGGTACTTGTAGGGATTTAGATACCCTATGAAAAAAGTTGGCAGGATGTCTTGTTATCTTGCCCTTGGTACCCATCAGAGGTGGGTTCCTACTGGTTCTAACTGGTTCTTTAGAACCATTAGTAAACTGGCGATGATGTCACGGAACCGGTTCTTTTGGTGTCTCCACGGGTGCCGCCATCTTGGATTTTGCTTCTGCGCATGCGCAGAAGCTATTTTTTGATTGCTGCAGGGGCGAGGGGGCGCGCGCACATGGCGCATCCCTGAGCGAACCGGCAGCAAAGGGATCCAGAACCCACCCCTGGTACCCATGAGTGGAAGCACAGAGACTGTAACTATTATGGGATGAAAGAATATTCTGAGTAGAATCTGGTAGTGTTGAGAAAGTCACTGAGGGATATTTTGATTCTACAGAGTCATTGCTGAATCTCTTTCAGTGTTGCTGTTTTCTTCTCTTTGAGAATGTGTGAAATAGTTCCAGCTGCTTAGCAGGGGTGAAATTCAAAAATTTTCCCTACCGGTTTTGTGGGCATGGCTTGGTGGGCGTGGCAGGGGAAGGATACTGCAAAACCCCCATTCCCTCCCCACTCCTGGGGGAAGGATATTGCAAAATCTCCATTCCCACCCCACTCTGGGGCCAGCCAGAGGTGGTATTTGCCGGTTCTCCAAACTAGTCAAAATTTCCACTACCGGTTTTCCAGAACCTGTCAGAACCTGCTGAATTTCACCCCTGCTGCTTAGCCTTCAGAGGTTCACTGAAAGTTACATACACACACATGCACACCTTATCTGTTTCCATTGCTGACTGTTACAGCTTGCAGGAAGTCTGGCCACAGATTTTCCTGCAACGAATAGAATTTGAGAGGCGGAGGGTTTTGTTTTGATATTAAAAATGACAAGTAGGGTTTTTTCAGCCCCCCCCTCCCCCAGTAATGTATAGCATCATATAGCATCACCTAGACAATGTTAAAAAGCTGTCCTTGTCATTATTAGCCTGCCATAGCCCTGGTTTGAGGATTCTAGAACAGAGGTGTCAAACTCACGTTGTCACGGCGATGTCACATGACGTATCGGGACTTTTTCCCCCTTCGCTAAACCGGGCATGGGCATGGGCATGGCCAGCACGTGACACATCCAGCCCGTGGGCCGGGAGTTTGAGAGCCCTATTCTAGAAGATGCTGTTAGTTGCAGGGAAGTTATCTAAATATGCAAGCTAGGTCATTAAATCAAGTCTAGATATTCTAAAGGCATGAGTAATTGGGTAATTAGTTTTATCCCATGCATAGCTGGATCTGTTTAGGTTAAATATAACTGCATGGAAGATGTTGATTAGATCCATTAACCCCTTTTCAGCATTACTACAATATGATTAACCTCTCATTAACCTAGGTAAGCATGCTGTCAGAACAGGACTAGTAAGGCAGCTTCCCTTGTGGAATTTCCTGTTCCCAAACATCCAGATTCTCCAGCACTTTGCTCAATCCTTGATCATTTTTAAGATGCCTAGTTAAGAAGTGGCATTTCCAAAAAGCTTTGTGTCAGGATAGATTTTGTATATTAAAACATGTATTATTAATTTATGCACATCTTAGATTTTCTTTTGGAATTTTATATTAGATCATGGTGAGAGGAAATAGGAGATTTTTCTTAGTGCTTTATAATATTATAAAGAACAAACTAGCTATGTCTATTGTATAAATCTAATCAAGCATCGGGTGAGAATTTTTTGTTGTTGTTTATTTAAGTAGCAGTCTCTGGGTCACAGATGGAATGCAAAGGGTAGATAAAAACATTATAAGCAAACCAAAAGACCCAGCAACATACAACATAAGAACTGCAACAACCACTATGTAGGACAAACAGGCAGAAGACTGGCAGAATGCATCCATGAACACCAACTGGCAGTCAGAAGACATGATGAAAATTCTTTAATTTCACAACATATAGACAGATTTAACCATAGTTTCAATTGGGAAAATGTGACAATCCTAGACCAGGCCAAATCCAAAAATGCCATGGAATTTCTAGAAGCCTGGCACTCTGACAAATCAGCCATCAATAGACACATAGACATCAACAACATCTATAGACTACACAAAAGAGACAATCAACCAGCCCAAAAGAGAGTAAAAATGCTCCAGCATCTCTCCACCAGTATTCGGCAACCAGGTCAGCATAGATTAACTCCAAGGTTAACTTCAGACCAACAATCGAGTAAACAATACCCCAATCAAGGAACTTCCAAAAAGCCATCAGTAAACAACCCAACCAAAGAAACTCTAAGACCACCCACCCACACAGACAAACAAATCACCAGAATATAAACTGACAACAAACAGCACTCCTTACTAGCACTGATGATGTTACCTAGTTAGGGTAATGAAACGTCTGCAAGAAAACAAGCTCAGAGAGCACCAAGGACCCCTCGTTTCAACCCTGAGCTACAAATATTCTCCTTTATTGGAAAGAGTAGGTAAGTTTAACTTTTGTCCTATTATGTTTTTGACCAAAATGACATCTTTTGAGCTGTTATTAGCATTTTAAAGGAAGTTATTATTAGTACTCATATATAAATATAAATACTATACACCTTCACAGTCTTTAGAAAGAAAGTCAAAAAATTTAAACACAACAATTTACAGATAGTCTTTGATTTATGACTGTTCATTTAACAATAGTTAAAAGTTACAATGGCCTCAGAAAAAGTGACTTATGACCTAACTTTAAAGTTACAACTGCTGTACCAGCCCTCAATCATGTGTTCACAATTTGGGTGCTTGGAAACTGGCTCACATTATGACAGTTGCAACATCTTGCAGTAACAGGATCGCCCCTCACAGCCTTCCCAGCCGGCTTCCAATGAGCAAAGTCAATGGGGAAACTGGATTTGCTTAACAATCTTATGATTCATTTGACCATCATATGATTTGCTTAATTACTATGGTAAAAATTATAAAATCAGATCCACATATGATGGCTTGATCAATCACTGCATCGCTTAGCAACCAAGAACTGCTGCAGTATAATTGGTCACATGATCAGAATTTGACTGCTTTGCAGTTGGCATGTATTTATAAGCATTGCAGCATCCCATGATCTCTATCTGAGAGCTCTTAGGGGGGTTCTGATAGGCAAAGTCAATAGGGCTGCTGGATTTGTTTATGAGATTTATTTAATGATCATGAAAAAAAAAGATTGTAAAGTCAGGCATGACTCTCTTAATGACTTTATTGCTTAGCAATGGAAGATCCAATCCCAATTGTGGTGGTAAGTCAACGACAACCTGTAAATCCAAAAAATTGTTTTCCACATTTTTAAGCACTGAACAGTTTGCAGGTCGAACTGAAACAATTCAGTTGCAGGCTTTAGATTTAACATCCTTAGAATAACTTTTTCCTTCCAACTGTCTCTACTAATTAATATTAATTAATCAGCTACAATCTCAAAAAGCAATTAAGGAGAAATGCTGGCACTTGGGAGTGTTTGTCTACAGTGTGTCATCCTGTTCAATTAGTACACTGTCAACTTTGGAACAAGATTGTGATTTTCAGAATTATGATGAGGTGGGGGGATTAGAAAAGCAATTTTGACTCCAAAAAGATAAGGAGCCTCCAACAAAAAAGCAAATATATTTTAAAAGCTTTCAGTATGCAATATAATTAAAAATAGCTCAGTCTTATGCCTTGAGACACACACAAAAATCCAGATACAGTCAAACAATATTGTATCAGCTGCCAATATGTTCCTGCATGCATATGCATAATGTAGGAGTACCTTGTGCAAGTAGAGATTCCAAAATATTTCATCATGTTTCAATAAAGTTAATGAGCTGGCAGAATTATCGACTATCTTTAAAAACAATATAATAACATGAAAGCAACTTATTTATTTATTTTTATTTTATTTATTTATTTGTCAAACATGTACAAGATAGCAGGTATAGGTATAATCATAAACATAATCAAAGTGAATACAGATAGATGAAGACAATAGGACAGTAGGACAGGGACGGTAGGCACGCTGGTGCGCTTATGCACGCCCCTTACAGACCTCTTAGGAATGGGGTGAGGTCGACAGTAGACAGTCTAAGGTTAAAGTTTTTTGGGTTTGGGGAAGAAACCACAGAGTCAGGTAGTGAATTCCAGGCATTGATCACTCTGTTGCTGAAGTCATATTTTCTGCAGTCGAGTTTGGAGCGGTTTACATTACATACACTACATATACACATTACATACAATACCTTTAAAA
>QLTV01001997.1:1443269-1458103 GCA_003457575.1 Thermophis baileyi
AGTCGACATAGTCTTTGGGAGGCAATACCCATAGCCACTCGGTCTTGTCTGGGTTAAGTCTGAGCCTGTTAACTCCCATCCAGACCCTCACAGCCTCCAGGCACCGGCACATCACGTCCACCGCTTCACTGAACTGACGCGGGGTGGAGATGTACAACTGGGTATCATCAGCATATTGCTGATACCTCACCCCGCATCGTCGGATGATCTCACCCAGCGGTTTCATGTAGATGTTAAATAAGAGGGGAGAGAGGAGGAACCCTCTGATGACACCGGAGCTGGGTTAGGCAGACCCACGGCGTTACGGGCTTTAAAAAGCAGTGACTTAAACAAAGCCAGAGGAAAAAGGCCCGAGGACACTGGTTGTTCTGGGAGGAGACCATCATCCTCAGACAAGGTTAACTCCTCATACTCGCCCTCTTCTAAGAGAGGCTCCTGATCACCATCACTGGAAGCAGAGGAATACCTGTCCAGACTAGGTGAACGGTGATGGGTTCTAACTGAGTCCAAAGGTGGCAAGGACCTGGAAGGACGGTCAGGATACCCTGGCTCCGGATGAGCGAGGTGATGAAGGCCCGCGAGCCCCTGTTGCACTGCTGCTGCTATGATAAACTGCAGATTGGCAGGATCAATTGCCGCCACTGGAACCGCAGCCAGCGGAACCGCAGAAACAATGCTCCCATGAGAGGCAGGAGCTGGAACAGGGGGAGCTGCAAGCTAGAAACAGCAGGTGCAGCAGCGGTCGTTGCAGATGAAGGTGTAGCGGTGGCTGCGACGGGAGCAGCAGTGACTGCAGCTGGGCCAGATGTAGCAGCAGTAGCGCTAGGTGCCGTGGAAGCAGCGACCGAGGGCATCAAAGGCACCGCCGTAGCCAGGGAAGGGTGCATGGCAGGGTTAACAAACCCAACAGAGCCCCAAACATCATCAGAAAGCAGATGCAGACCCGGACGGTCCAAGGCCAATTGATCCATGTGGCTGGCACCCAGCTGATGTTGCTCCCCACTGAGAGCGTGCGCTCCACGGCGCATCTCAACCCGCTCACTAGCGCGGGAAGGTTGAGATTGGACCCGATGACTCCGGGAGGGGGGAGGGGAAGCATCCCGACCCGAACCGTCTCTAGGTGACTTCCTTTGCCTCTTGCCAGGAGGCTTACTCGCTGCAGATGAGTAGCAGGGGTCAGCCATACTGGGGCAAATATCAGATCCGTGAAAATGTCAGTTAAAATGGCCGCTGTGCAAAATACCAGCTTCAAGATGGCTCAAAATGGCCACCGTGAACGAAAAGGCAGCCTTGAGGTCTCTCAAAATGGCCACTGCGAATGAAGTCAGCAGCTAATGGCCCGCAGAAACTGTAGCCGGAGCGTTTGTGCGCGTGAGGCAATTAACGCCAAAGTGCCGACCAAGGGCAAGCCCAAAAAGGTCCAGGCACACTCTGCTGGCCGTCTCTGACCGTTTTTAGTGAGGGGGGGGGCGATCGAAAGCGAGCAAGCCCGACAAACAATCCCACACCCCACGCAGCCAAGCCCGAAGTAAAGCGGAAGGGGAAAAAAGGCGTCCCAACCGCTCGCCCTGCAGCCTGAGGCTAGTGGGCGCCTCAGAGCATAGACCAGAAGCGGAGCAGCAAGAGAACTCACGGGGAAGACGATGACCAAGCCGATCCCCGGCTCCACGCTTCTCTCTGTAAGTAGAATGACCTGGCGAAGCTCCGGTACAGAGGGCCGATGACAAGGCCCTCAGAGCCCAAGCGCAAGCGCTGTCACAGGGCTACTCAGCTGACAGCTGTCAGCACGGCAAGGGCAGTCGCCCGAAAGCCAAAGCCTCCCCTGACTGCTGATGACAAAGTACAGGGGAAGGCAATCACAGAAGAAAATGATCACTGTGGTCGAGGCAAACAGATCGAATAGAAGCTAGCACTCAGAGATCAGAAAACCACATCTCTCCTCACTGAGGACTGAGTCTAACTGGGACAAGATGGCGAACGGAGCAGCAAATTTGATTGACAGACTCAGTCCTCATCCTGATTGGGGGAGACAACCCTCTCTGAATGCTAGCTCCAACCACCAGGGAGAAAGGGAAGGTGGGAGACTGGATGGAAATTGTCCAGACAGGTGGGATCAAGAGATTTTTTTTTTAGGATGGGTGAACCAGGGCCTCCTTAAAGGGCCCCCGAAAGATCCCATCCAGCAGTGAATAATTTATCACTGCCTGAACCACCTGGCAGTCACCATCCTGGAGGCTTACACCAACCAGGAGGGAAGGGAACTAATTGACAGATGATTGCACTGACAACATCAAGGACCCTGTCCACTTCATCATCTTCATTGTACTTGAACATTTACAAAAATAATACTTCAGGAAATATTTTCCTCAGTTTATCCTCATTGTAGGAGTTACTAAGAATATGATTGAAAGAGACCTGTGGTTTCTGTGTTATCAGCTGGCTAAATCATCAAATATCCTTGCGTACGGAAAACCTACAATTTATTTTTCTATAAAAATAAGTTGTGTACAGTTTGTTCTGTCCAGGGCTACCAAGACATAATTTATTAGTTGTTTCCTTGGTTTGACAAGGTTTCAGTCACAAAGAGATTAAGGAATAGATTTACTTTTATTGTTCTTTACTCTCATGTATTGGTTTCTTTTATTTTCAAAAATAAATCCAGTTCAAGAAAAACACACTTGCAATGCTTTTGTCCAATATTTACATTTCAGGATATTTACAGTGAATACTGTATTCTCTAGGTTGGTATTCCAAACTATACATAACAAATTATTTATATCACTACAAACTTGAAGGTTGCTTAAAGGTTTTGTTTCCCTGCTTGTTGCATCTATATGGATCACAACCCACATAAAATTAATTTATGAGCCCACCACATTGAGCTCATTTATCTTGAGAATCCCTTGTAATTAATTGTCTGCTGAACTTCTAACTCAACTTAGTAAACTGAAAACTTTACCAAATCGCGCAATTTACAAAATTTAAAAATTGGTCAAATTGATTTCGAACTTGGCAAGATCCAAAATAACCAACTGGCACCATCCTTGAGAATTCATCCTATTTAGTCTTGGCCAAAATACTAGGGAAAAGTCATCTTGGGTTTGAGCAGACATGCCTGAAGGAGAGGTACAAGTAGCAACATGTTTAAAACGTCTGAACCAAAAGAAAATGGAGTGGGCAAAGATAGCCAAGCAGATATTGAAGGATGCAATAACAATTTTCTAAAGAGCTTGATCATTTATCATGCTATCCATATGAAATGTTACTTGAAGTCTCTTTTCCTCATGTTCAAAGATTGATTTTTGTGTGAGCATTGGCTTGATGTTTTTTGGTGTTTTTTAAATAATTTCAGTTAATTTAATTTAACTTAATTTAAAAATTAATTTTCTTTACCTTACTTAAACCCTAACCTTAAACCTTGGAAAGGGGCATGGGCAGGCATGCAGCGTTCTCCCTTCCCCTACTATGATACACAGAATGCAATTAGAATTGTCACTTGCCTGCAAAGGAAAAGCTCTGGATGCTGTCCTACATTGAAGGATCAATGTCCATTCAATGCCTTCATTGAAGCATCCACCCATTTTAAACATGGGACATATCAAGGTTGGGGCCCTGTTGTTGGGAAATGCACCACAGTTGTAGGAGAAAGCAGATCACAGGTATTGTCCTGCCAAGGCCTCAAGAAGACTTCCCTGTCAAACATACAAATCTGGGATCACCTGGTGGTCTCCCATCCAAGTACTCTTTCTGGGGATACTTGTTCAGGATGACCTGTAAAGACAATAGGATCGATTAAGACTCGGGACAGGGGCACTCACAGAGCCAGGCAGGCCTGCCTCATCTCCCTTTCAGACGTACAAGTCTGGAATCACTTGGTGGTAATCCTGGTGGTAGGATTTTTTTTAAAATTTATTAAAATGGGCCCTATCCTGCCCTTTCTTACAGCAACACTGTGAGGTAGGCCTGACTGTGTGAGTGCCCATGTCCCGAGTCTTAATCCACCCTATTGCCTTTACAGGTAACTCTGAAAAAGTATCCTCAGAAAGAGTAATTGGATGGGAGATTACCAAGTGATCCAGACTTGTACGCCTGACAAGGAGGTGAGGCCTGACTCTGCCTGACTGTGAGTGCCCCTGTCCCAAGTCTTAAACCACCCTATTAAATCCTCCCAGCCAGCTGCCCGTCGCGTGAGCCACCCCCCCAACCCTCACGATCTTGGCAGCCAGCAGCCCGTCGAGCGAGTCACACACCAGTAGCCCCATTGTGTGAACCACACCCCCAGACCCCTGCGGGGTAGGAATGTGCTGGCACGATGGGCTGGGGGAAGAGGGAAAACAGCTGGCATGATGGGCTGGGGGAAGAGGGCTGGGAAAACAGTGGCGGTGGAGAATTGCTGGCAGAGGGCTAGCAGAAGAGGAAAGTCAGACAGGTAGCGGCTGTGGCAGGTAGCAGAGAGTGAAATGGGCGTGACCAAGGATCCATGCCTAAACATCCCATTCTGTCATAGGAATGCTTGAAAAACTCAGACTGTGCCTGAGTGTAAACAAAATTACCAGATTCATATCTTATGGCCTCCTCTGTCTCTATCTCCCTCTTACCAAGAGATTTTGCATTTTTCCAAATATTACTATGAAAATTCTCAGGAGCTAAATGTATCGAATTATGGATTTAAACATTAAATATAGCTTTAAATAAAACACACATACTTGATGCATGCACATACACGAACACATAATTTGAACTCTTATCTGTTGGATTCCTGTATGTCTATGCTTAAAATGCATTTATCTTTTATACAATAGATCTTCTGAGTAATTTATTGGCCTCCCTCATAACCATGACTTTATATATTCCAGTTTCTCTCCAGTTTAATTTCTATCAGGTGGAAATGTTTGTCTGTTTTTCTCTTCAATTTAATTTCCATTAGTGGAAAAGTTATTTTGTGTTAAGCTATCTTACTTACAGCGTCTTTGGATATACAATATTATATTAAGAAAGCAAAGAGAACAACAAACTATCTCCATAACTGGGAGTTGCCAAACAATACTTTGAGCTTTTGAAAAATGACAAATCAGACTTCTGTCTCTTTTTGACTATATACAATCCAGAAAGAAAATGACATGCAATGCCTGGAGCAATTGCCCAGTATGTCTGGGGATATAAAGAAATGTCACCTCTTTCCATCTGGCCAATGATATACTTTGCTATTTTAGAAAGAGTTGTAAAAAAGCGCATTAGGATATTGCAATGCTAGCTTTTTAATCTGACATTCTTTCAGCTTCATTATTTCTTTTTTGGTCTTTAAATTGACTTGATAGAGAACAATGTGATCCCCTTCAAAAAAAAAATATTAAAAAAATGAAGAGGCCAACAAGTTTTTCAGTATTAGCTTGAAACTGAGAAGCACATTCAGTCATGATGATTATTTAAACTTTTGTCTATTACTGAATCTTGATAGCTCAAAGAAATTGCACTGATTTTACTGATGAGGTTTTGTATTTTCCTTTATGGTGAGCTGCATTGACCACTTATATAATCAGAAAAGCAGAGTGCGCCTTTAGTAATGAGCAAATAATACTATTCAGTAATTCCCATTTACTTCCAAAGACATGGATGAACTCCAACTCTCCAGAGCCGATTTTGGAAATATGCAATAAATAACCAGCTGTTTCACTGACAATAATTGTTCTGTTAGTGGAGAAGCTCAGTTGTTTATCAGAAACTCAGTATGGATCTCAAAATGGAAGTTTTGTCATTTGGCACTTGCAGCACAATGTATAGAAGTGGCAGACTTTGTATTATAATGTGTTTAGTCACTTGCCATCCCCTGTTTATTGTGGAAAACCACTCTGAATTCTGTAAGGCAGTAAAACAAACCATAATATAAATATTTCCATATTTATATTTATCTCCATTCACACTCAGCAACATTTCCTAATGAATGGAATGCATTATACAACTTTCTTTCTAACACACACACACACACTTAATATATCATTGTTGAGTAGAAACAGCACCCTGTTAATCTTTTCTGCATTCTGATTCAGAAATTACAAATCTGTTTTGTTCATTTGCAAATGTGGATAAAACAAAACGTCCTGTTCTCTTAACACTCACCTCCACATGCTAAAAATGTTCAGTGTCCTGATTATTGAAATGGGAAAAACTTTTTTCAGTTTTGGAAAAAAAATGATCTCAGATCATTTCAGATCTATGACTAGGCTACTTGTACTAGTGAAAATACAAATAGATATTTGTTTCTAATGAAACCCTTAAACATACAAGCGTAAAAAAAATCATTAATTCTTGTTTATTTTAATTTATTTTAATTAAGATTTTTCAGCACTTTTCCATTTTTGCAAAGCTTGCATGGAAATGAAAACAGTGATGAATGCATAGCAGCTATTTTGAAATATTCTTGAGAAAAATATTATATTTTGTGATAAACATAGAACCAGTCACTAAATGAAACTAATAAATATTTCTACTATATTTATTTTACCAAAATAAAACAGATATAATATTCTTCAGCATGATGTATGTAATTATATTGGTCATTAATTTAATCTATAGATCTGGGCAGGAAACCTACTACATATAGGAATTTCCAATCTAAGCTGTCCTCTGTTTTTCCTTGATGAAATAAACAAAACAGTCATATTTAGCCATTGAAGCAGAAATTTTCAGGAGACTATTATTGGCACCACACAGACAGGATTTTTGCTTTCTTTAGCGCAAGGAATTATTAAATCTTAGTCCAATGTCTGTCACAGAAATTGAATTGGAGTCTTGAAGCAAAAACAATGATAGAATAAGTAAGATTCCATATTCTTAAAAGAGGAATTGCCATAATATATGGAATTTTCAGATACAGTATTCTCAAAGTTTTGACCCAATTTAGGGAGTAGATTTATAATATGGCACACTCATATTATTTATGTTACCCCAAAGTTTTGCCAATATTTGGACTGGGTAGAAGACTTGGACGTCAAGTAAAGTGACTAGCAGCTTAGTCCAAGGTCTATGTTATAAAATTCTGTACGCTTCAAACAATAAAAGTGATTATTTTTAAACCAGTTAGATATACATAGAGATTACCCTCTCCTTCCCATTTTCTCTCTGACCCCAGAGGCAAACTCCAGTTTTTTAACCTCTTCTAGAAGTAACTTTAAGTGGTAATATTCATTCCAGGTGATCAGATAACTATAACATGTAACGATAAAGATTTATGTTTATTAAAGGAATGTGAACAATTCTCTCATATTTTGTTTCTCTTACAATTTTTATGCTGGAAATATGAGGGATAACAAAGAGAAACCAACCCTTGTTTATTGTTTTAATTGATGTTTTATTTTAATTTTTATATTGTTTTTCTTTTAAAATTTTGATTGGGTAACCATCTTGAGTGTTTATCAGGACATAAGTTATATAAAATAATAAATTAAATAAATAAAGCCCAGTGGCACAATTTCATATACATACATTTTATGGTGTCTTTAAACATAAAGCATTGGTAACTGAAGATACACATTTCAAATCATGTAATGACATAAGTTATTTAGCTAGTGTTGGTATCGAGTTTGTCCCAAGAATCTAGGGTGTCATAATGTATTCGGGTAGTATATGTACAGTTCCAAGCTGTATGGTCTTTTGTAATTGACAGATGGAAATTTTGTCAATGCACCGATATTCTAAGTGTCATCCAAGATTTTCTGACATGGTACCCAGTGTGCCGATAATCACTGGGACCACCATGGCTGATTTATTACCTAATCTTTGAATTTCGATTTTCAGATCTTGATTCCTTGTGATCTTCTCCAATTCTTTGTCTTCTATTCATTACATCAGTTATCCACACTTTTTTTTTCTTTTTAAACACAGTTAAATCTGGTGTGTTATGAGTCAAGACTATCAGTTTGTATCACACAGTATTTTAAACTGTTCATTCTCAAGTACTTTTTCAGTTCTATGTTCCCGCCAATTTTTCATTACTGGCACATGATAACAGATTACAGATGTTCCAGTGAATCATTTTGGAGACTGATGTAATGGAATGGCATGGATAACCTTGAGGGGAGAAAAGACCTAGGAAACCATGAGATCTGCAAGATTGATGTTGGCCTTCCCTGATAAAGCAGACAGAAAACAAGACTAGATGATTGAAATCTACTTTATTGCAAGGCTATATTAACAGAATCTTGCAAGTCTGAAAATACAAACTTCCTGCCCACCACTTTTAACTGCTAGCCCCAGTGGGGCCTTCCCTAACTTTCTTTCTTTGGCCATAAGCTCCTACCTCTCCTGTCAGATGGTTTCCTATTTATTTTGGTCTCCCATAGGTTTGAATATGAGTTTGCTGTTGGTTTTCTAATTTTAATACTCACTACTGTACTGTAGGCAAGCTGATTGGTCTGTTTTAAGATGATATTTTAATTCTTGTAAGCACCTTATTCACATTCTTCATTACAGGCTTTTTTGAGCACTATAGTACTTTAAATGCTCTCAGTCTTTGTCTTTCTACTGGTAATTCTGTATGCACCATATTTTTCTCTTTTAATTCTTCTTATTCGAGGGAGTATCATTTCGTAGATTGTTTCAGTGTTGGTCTGTTCTAGCCACAATTTACTACTTCCTCTAAGTTGTCATTTCTGTAGTTCATTTCAGCTTTTTCCTTTACATTTGCAATTGTGGTCATCTGAGTTTCTTCTACTATTCTTATATTACTAATTTTTTTTTGGTGGTGGGGGGCTTCTATTTTCACAATTTCCCTGAATCTCTTTCAGTTCTGTATCCCTGAATCTCCTTTGATCTTCTATTTGTTGTTCAGTGATGATTGAGTCTGGATAAATTCTTTTCCGATGTTCAAACATTCACTTTAAGAATCCCAACTTTGTTGGTTCTGATTTATAACATCAGGCCATAATGTGCAATTTTCAAACACAGTATACTTTTGTCTTGTCTGTAGTTGTTGTTCTCCCCTACAAGGCTAGGTCCTGGTAGCTCCTGGAACATGGCTAGGCAGTAGCTTTTGAATTCTATTGCCCACTTACCAACAAATGCCCACAAACTCTTAACATCTGACATGGTCCTTGTTGGCTTGAGCATTGACTGTTCTGGTATATGATTCTTTTATGTTTGTTTGTTTGTTTATTTGTTTGTTTGTTTGTTTGTTTCTCACCATATTAAACAGCTTGATGGACACACATAGTCTGGCTCTTCCTCTCAAGCCTATCTGGCATGTGTGACCCTGCTGGTAGAATATACTACTGCCAGCATAGCTCCCAACCTCATCAAGCATCACAAGATGCTCCCCCATGACAAGAGGGTGTCCATGGAAAGGATTATTATAGCTTATTGTACAGTCAGCCAGCTGTTTAGACTGTATACGGCATTTTTATTCACCTGTTGAGTCCTTCTCAAAGACCTGGGATAGGCAGATGTTATTGTTGGATGGTAATAAAGGTATTGTCGCTGAATGCAACAGGCAGCTTATTCCTATTGCAATTAACAGATGGTGATTTTGTCAGTGCCAATGGTATTCAAGTGGTGCTCCAGTTGTTTGGGGATGGCATCCAAGTTACAATAGGTGCTATCTTTGCTTTTTTGCCATAATTGTTCTATTTCTATTTGCAGTTCTTTGTATTTTCTGATTTTCTCCAGTTCTTTCTCTTCTCTTCCGCTGTCTCCAGATAGTGCCACATGCACTACTCAGATTTTATTACCTTTCTTATTGATAATTGTTAAGTGTTATGTGGCAGCTGCATGTCTGTTTGAATTCAGAAGTCCCAGAGCACTTTATCTTCTTCATTTTCTATGACTTTCTCTATTTTATGGTCCCACCAGTTCTTGTTGCAGGCAAATGGTATTTCTTGCAGATCTTCCAATGTACCATTGTTGCTACTTTGTCATGCTGTTGTGATCTTCTTCCAACATCTAAGTAGGTGGTCCATTGTTTATTCAGCTTCCTTACAGAGGCAGCATTAGCTTTCTGTTGTTGTCTACTCAACTCTAGCTTTGCTTGCATTTGTTTTTATGATGTGGTCTTGTGTAGCCAGAATTAGCCCCTCTGTGTCTTTCTTCAACTTTCCTGCTCTTAGCCATTGCCAGGTCTTGTTGCTATCTGCTTTGCCTGCTTTTTTTTTTTTTTAATATACTGGTCATGTCATTAATACTTTGCCTTGCTATTTTTCTTTTCTATTCTTCATTTGCTCTTTCTTGTAAGCCATCTAATCTTTCCAGTAGACATAAACCTTCATGGTATACTAGCTTCAGTGCATTTTCTCCACTGTCTTTTAGATATTCTTCCAATGCCTTATTATTAGTTTTATGTGTGGACATTCTACAGATAGATACATATTCTAAGACTGGTAAAAATACTTAATAATTCAAGTCGTAACCATGAACCTAAGAATGATTAAGTTAGCATCTAAAAATATAGGCAGTTCCAAGCAGAGAGGGGTTGTTTTTTGCTTTTGTTTTTACAAATTTAGGAAGTCTTCTAGGATTTGCTCTGAGGGATCCAATCATTACTGATATAACAATGGATTTCTTTTTCCATAAGTGTTCAACTTCAATATGCAAATCCCAGGATGTTTTATATATATATTTTCCCCAAATACTTTTCCTCAATTCTAGCATCACCCAGTATAGCAACATCAATGAAGCAAATTTCTATTTTCAATAACTGCTATATCAGGCATGTTATGAACAAAATGCTTGTGTCCCATATGATATTAACCTGTCATTTTCCAAGGCCTTCACAACCTGATGGTCCCAGTAGCTTTTACTAAACTCAAATCCTAACCTCTGGCAAAGTTTCCAATGAATAATTCTGGCAACTGTGTGATGAGGCTACCTGTAGTCAGCTTGTGAAATTTTGAGGCAACCACTGCTTCTTGTTTCAATTCAGTCCTTTTCATTACAAAGGCAACATTTGCTGTTTGTTATTGGTTGGCAAAGCTTGTTTTTGAGCCACTCAAATAAAGCCTTCAGTTGCTTTCTTTAACACTCCTGATCTTAAATAACTCCATCTTGGTGTTTTATCAGCTTTTCCTTCTATATTCTTCAAGTATTGACCATGCATTTGCTTGTTCTTCCAAGTAACAAATCAGTTTTCAGTTGTTTCTTTTCTGTATTCAGCTTTCACTTTTTTTTGTTTTTGAGAGGTTTCCTTGATTGATTTCTTTCAGCAAGGGTTCTTGGCTTTTCTTAATGTAGTCATTCAGGCTACGTTTTTATTCTTCCACAGTTTGTTTTACCTGTAGAAGTCCTCCATCCCCTTCAGCTTTTGGCAAATACAGTGGATCAATATCACTTTTTGGATGCAAAGCCTTCTGCATTGTCATTAGTTTTTTTGTTTTCTGATCCAAGCTATCAAGTCAACCATTTCTTTGTATATTGAACAATAGGGACTGGCCAAGTATTAATTGCTTTAATGAGGGTTTTTAGTTTTGATTTCAATTTTTTCTGATATATTTGGTCAAATATTTTCTTTGACTTGATTTTGTAATAAACTTGAAGTTTTCAAAATTCCCAACTATTTGTAGCTTTTTTTCTGGTGCTATTGCGTTTAGCAAATCTTCATTCTTTAGCTGTATTCCATCATGTTCAACAATTTTGCCTGACCTTATAGCTATGGTTGTATAACTGTGGATACCAAATTGCACTTCAATATCTTTTCTGAAGTCTTTTATGCTTTCTAATAAGAAATCTAGTTCAGCCTTGGTTTTTCCAAATAATTTAAATCATTCATATAGAGTAAATATGACATTTTTACTTCTTTTTTGGCCAATTCATATGCACAGTTTGTCTTGTTCAAAAATTGTTGTCAGTGAAGCCATTGATAGTATAAAGAATAAAGATGATAATGAGTCACATTGGAAAATTCCATATTTGGTTTTGTTTTCTCCTAACTTTTCACCAATAAGCATCAGCTTCCTTCCCAAAACTTCATTATTATTATTATTAGGAAAACTTTATGGTCCAGAGCTTGGACAGGCCAATTCATTTGCCTCCTGGGGAAGGATGAGAAAATTCATCAAGCATTCCACTTAACTCTGTTACACTTCTAAACACAAGCCCATTACAGATAAATGTCTACCAAAATCCTAGCCTTGGATTGCTTTTCCAGTTGGTTATTTATACTGTGGAATTAATATTCCACTGTACCGTTAAAACAAATTTATATTCTCCCTCTGTTACATTTTATCTTCTAAACGGTGTTGCATTCCAAATCTTAAAAAAATACAATTAACATTAGCAAAATTGTAAGGCATTCTAAGCCCATGGGTCAAAGTGCAATAAATTAAAAGAATATAAAATGGCCTTAAAGGCACTGAGAAAACATTCTGGAAATATCCATCCCAGATGAATTAAAAGTGAATAAAAATTTCAAACCAATCTTTTTTAACATACAAGGGTTCCCTAAAGCACAGACTATAAAATTGTATCATTTAACTTCATCAATCGATTTGTCTCACTAGAGAAACCCACAATTAAACAATATGCTGATGTGAAGAATGGATACTTTAGAAATGTTCTATAGTTCAAATATTAGTTTTCTCTCCTCCCTCCCAAGGTATGCAAGCCGCTCATGTGTTTTTGTTCTATCTTACATTGTATCCAAAATATTTCAGTAAAATTTAATCAAGCTTTTCAGTCCAGCAGTTTGAATTCTTTTGAAGTGAGACTTGTAAAGATTTTAGTATTATCCATTTTTCACAAACAGATGAAAGAAAACTGATAAAGTTTAATCTAATGCTACCTGGGTTTTTCTGCAATGAGCAACTGGACTCCGTCTGTATCTTTCTGTCATATCATTACTGTCATCAAATGAGATCTGCTTTTGAACTGTTTTACAAACAGCAGAATGTAAGACTACTAGTTTCTGATCAATGGCTCATTCCATCTAAACTACAATGATATTAATTGTAACCAACTTTAAAAAAAACCCTAAAAATAAATAGTTTTGTCTCATCCTACTGAAATGTAGGCGCAGCTTTGTGCTAAATGCTTGTACTTTTACTGATCATTTCTCATCCTACTTGATGAAAGAGAATTTGCTCACAAAATGTGTTTCAAAGCAGAAGAAAATTAGGCTGATATTCTCTACAGGTGAAGTGAGCCATTCTTTTACTTTTTAATTTATGAGATGATAAGAAGAAAGTCAAGTTTTCCAATTTGACTTAAAGAGTTTCCCCCAGAATTTACATGAAAAAGCTTTTATTGTAAACCACAAACATTTGGCAGGGCACTTAAGGAAAATAAAGCAATACCCACCAGTTGGTAGCCCAACTACAGCAATTTATGCTTGCATCATAGGCACTTAGTAAACATGTTGTTGGCGTGGGAATGCTAGATTTCAGTACAGATGTCTCATAAGTCTGTACAGCTGCAAGAGAGCTCCAGGTCTGAGAAATACATCGTAAGATGCCCTCCCCCCCATAACACAATGGGCCCAATTAGTTCATTCCCATTGCTAAGTCTTCCTCAGTTCCCCAAAGCTTTTTCTTTCTTTATTCAGAATTTTTCCTCTTTGCTTTTTCCTTTCAGCAAACACATCTTTCACCATCTTGGTTTTTTTTTTTTTTTTTTTTTTTTTTTTTTTTTTTTTTTTCTTTTTGTTTTGGTCCCTCTGACTTGGGCACAGCCAGAAGAAAACAGCCTGATGCCACAAACTAGCATGTTTCATCATTTGGGAAGAAAAAGGAGGCGAACGATTTTTCGTCCACAAGTTTCCAAACAAAGGCAACACAGTACAGGTAGTCCTTGACTTACAACAGTTCATTTAGTGACCATTCAATGTTACAGTGGCACTGAAAAAGGTGTGAAAAATGTGACCTTTTTTCACACTTATGACCATTGCAGCTCCAGGGTCACATTATCAAAATTCAGACACTTGGTAATTGACTCATATTTATGACAGTTGCAGTGTCCTGGGGTCATGTGATCACTTTTTGTGACCTTCTGACAAGCAAAATAAATGGGGAAGCCGGATTCACTTAACAACTGGGTTACTAACTTAACAACTGGAATGATTCACTTAACAACTGTGGCAAGAAAGGTCATAAAATTCACTTAACAACTGTCTTGCTTAGCAACATAAATGTTAGGCTCAATTGTGGTTGTAAGTTGAAGACTACCCATAATTTTGGCATGTGAACTGCAAATAATTTTCTTATTCAAGCTAAACAAAGGCTTTAATTCTGAAAGGACTTTTTAAAAAAAGAATAAAAAGAATATCTTATCCATCTTTTAAATTGATTGTTTTGTTGATCTAGTAGATTAATAAAAATATTAAGTATATGCATACTTAGATATCTGTACAGTGTTTGAGCATCATTGGTTATCTTTGTAACACAATCCAAATTTATGTAATATATTTGTATATATATATATACAAATTTGTATTGCTCCTAGAAGCAGGAGGCTGAAGACACAAGCCTGATAATCAGCCTGAAGATGACGAATGAGACTTCGTCGAAACGTTGCAATGACATCTCCAACTTCACGCGGGAGAAAACCCGAATAACCACAGACCTACATACAAATACCCGCGAAAACCTCAAAAAACAAATATATATATATATATATATATATGTTACATATTTTTACATAAATAAAGGGAGACTAGTATAGATCTATTTCAAGCTATTTAGCTCTCATCAGCTAGCCATAACCAGGGGTGGGTCGAACTTGGGCTGTTTGCCTTGTCAGGCAGTAAAAAATGTTATATATAGAAAAAATGGTTTGTCGTGAAAGCGACTGCCTGCATGGCGCCTGGATTCGGGCTGAAAGGCAAAAAGGAAGCAGTATGCTCCCTCCCATATTTGGGT
>QLTV01001997.1:1466847-1477548 GCA_003457575.1 Thermophis baileyi
AGACTGAGCAGGCTACGCGGGAGAAGAGTGCCCCACCCATCTTCACAAGGCACACCTGGGGAATGAGCAGGGATGAAATGCTCCTGGTTCGCTCGTACCTGTCGGTCACCGTAGAGCCGGTCACCAAGGTAGCGCGAGGCGCCGCCCACCCACCCGGATGCCACTATTTGGGTTCTTTTACCCTCTGCGCATGCGCAAAGCCTTCTGCGCATGCGCAGAGGGTAAAAGAACCCAAATGGTGGCGTCCAGGCGGGTGGGTGAAGTCTCCCGCTTCCGTTGCTACAGGCTGTCCGGCGACCTGCAGGCATGGCCGAACCGGGAGCATTTCACCCCTGCAGTGACGGTGGCACCAAGATGGCGGGCTAGCACGCATGGCAACCCCTGTGAAATGGTCATTCGACCCCCAAAGGGGTCGCGACCCACAGGTTGAGAACCGCTGCTCTAAAGCAGTATGTGTGGACTCCAGCCACCAGATGTTTCCTCTCTATACAAGTGATTATGAACATGAGTCTATAGAAAGATTTTTTTAGTGTATGAAATCTGTGAACCAGTGGCCCAACAATCTTGTAGTTTTTGCAACATGAAATTCACAGGAAAAAGTAGCCCATCATCTAAAGCAGTGTTTATCAACCTTGGCAATTTTAAGATGTATGGATTTCAACTCACAGAATTTCCAACCAAGATGAACTGTCCACACATTTTAAAGTTGCCAAAGTTGAGAAACCCCGATTAAAAAATTAAGTATCTACTACTAGTTGGAAATGTGTTTCTGTTCTCCACAAGGACAGTATTTTTATTGCCTGAAAATTTATTATCCATGAGGATAACAATGTGAAATTAAAATATGTTTAAATGCATGTGAAGTGTAATTCTTTTTAAAAAGCAATGTAAACTAGAATTTGAATAAATGCTTAGACACACTATAAATTGCCCTTTATCTAATTGGATATTTGTTTTACACTTTTCTAACTATGTGTTAAATATCTCCATCTGCAACAAGCAAAAGTGCCATCATTCTTTCAAAAACCATAAATAGTGACTATAATAATATCATTCAAAAAATAACTTTAACCATCTGTTCCCAGACCTCTAAATTCACATAATGACAACAGTTCCAGATTTGAGGATATGGAGAAAGAAATCCTGAAAGAATGAAGGCAAGAGAAAAAAGAATGCATAGATAGAAAATAAGCCATGATATCTCATAGTTTCAATGTGGAGAATAATCATGCATAAACTGTTATGCAACCTAATAGATAAGAACATAGTGTTCTTATAATGCAAGTGTAAGGACTATAACAGCCACTGTGTCGAACAGAAAGGCAGGAGATTAGCAGAGTGCATCCAGGAACACCATCTAGTAGTCAGAAGACATCATGAAAACGCCTTAATCTCACAACACATAGACAACCACAGTTTCAAATGAGAAATTGTTAGCACCTTAGACCAGCTAAATCCAAAAAGCTAGGGAATTTCTGGAAGCTTGGCATTCAGACAAAACAGCCATTAATAAACACATAAAGATAAACCATATTCACAACTTTCAAAAGACACAATAAAAAAGCTAAGAAGGAAACAAAAAGACCAGACCACATTCTCTCCAACAGCCAATACCAAGAAAAGAAGGGATTAACACCAGGCAGACAATAATACCCTAATCAAGGAGGAAACCACAAGCCCATCAGTACTATCAGGGGAAGCTACTATATATAAACAGAGAGCAAAACCTACACTCACTAGTACTGATATTTTTGCTATAACACACTGTTGTGTTTTGTTTCACTCTGAGAAGGCGGGTTATCACTTTATTCTTTATTGGACAATTTGTCCCAGAAAGAATTCTAAAAATTTGGAGTGTGTAGTGGAATGGTGCTGTAGGAAGTTAGCACCCACCCCTCTCCTAGGAAAATAAGATATTTTAGGAAATATTAAAAGGGTAGAATATTTCCCCTAAAAGGGAGGCAGAAACTCAGCCCACCCCCCTTTGTCAATGGGCCATTAAGGCCTGGGCCAGTCTATTCTACATAACAAAGATCTACCTCCTTCAGGCAGAGCCATAGTAGGAATTGACCAAAGCCCTTTCATTACATCATCACCCAGCAAGGCTCAACCAAGCCTGGGACACAGACAACCTACAAAGTTACCCCTGCATGGCCCCATGGGAGTCTGACAACTTTGACAACCAATCAGAATACAAGCTCAAATTCAAAGCCCAACAGAGGGTATAAATCTCTCTCTCACACACCCATGTGCCTTTTCCCCCAGGATCTCAAACCATGTGGTCCTGTCCACCATTAAAAACCATCTTTCCAAATAGCCACCATGTTTCCAGTGTCTTTCTCCCCACTTGGAACTGAACCCAGATGGACATTTCTTCCAACAGTGCCAAAGGAGTTCTGCCACTAAGACTGCAGCAAACAAGCTAGGAAAAGCTTCCAACTCAAAGTCACAAGTGAGCAAATTTAGCAGTAGTCCCATGACATGTGGAAGCTGCAAACCTTGAAGCAACTGCCTGACAGGCAAGATTTGCTGAGACAGAGCCAAGGGGGAGGGGGGTGCGGAGACACAGGAGGAGTCTAACCAGCATCTGCAAAACACCTGAAGTAAGCCAACTCATTGCATTAGACCAGACAGAATTTTATCAAGCAATTCCAGGAAGACAGG
Source organism: Thermophis baileyi (assembly GCA_003457575.1). Lineage (NCBI taxonomy): Eukaryota > Metazoa > Chordata > Lepidosauria > Squamata > Dipsadidae > Thermophis > Thermophis baileyi. The sequence goes on from QLTV01001997.1 coordinate 1,469,512, forward strand.
ATTTTGAGTGCTAGGGGCAGAAAGAGGAAAAGCTCTTATGCTACAAATCTTTAGAGAGTGAATAAAAAGGACTTTCAGATGTAAATGGACCGTGTTTGGCTTCAAGAGCTGAAAACATGGAGAAATAAGGGAAAATATATATAGAAATAGGAAATAAGAGAGATAGGAAGACATAGAACCAGGACATAGCTATGGAGCTATGGAGTCAATAAAGTCAAGTAGTTTTAGTAAATGTAGATCAATACAGTAAGATAACTGGGGAAATAAATATACAAAAAGTTACCATTAGCATTAAATATAAGAAGATACTTGCAAACCTTTCATTCTTTTATAATAAAATTATTTGCGGGGCAAAAAAAAACCCTAAATCTTGTGTATGTGATCTCTATGAGATTAAGAAAATCCTAGGCTCATCTTTTTGCATGCTAATTGTGTGCAGGAGTGAAGAGTTCTGCAGTGAAATTTAGAATCTTCATTTTTATTCAGAAATATACACAATTTCTAGAAAGAGAAGCTTTCACTACTCTGGAACAGACAGTGTTCCCTAACAGTATTTTTTTTTCCAGACAAATGCAAAGATGTGTCTATACCTGTGAAGATCAGAATAATGCACGGTATTCCCTCTGACATTCTATGGAAGTGAAAGTTAGGTTAGGAAAAAAATGGGATGCATTTGAACTTTGGTGTTGGAGAAGACTCCTGAGAATACCGTGAACAAACTGATGGATCAACTCAGACCAGGCTCAAATGATCCTACTTTGGACACACACACACACACCCAAAAAAAAGAAGAAGAAAGAAGAAAGAAGAAAGAAGAAGAAGGAGAAGGAGAAGGAGAAGGAGAAGGAGAAGGAGAAGGAAAAGGAGAAGGAGAAGGAGAAAAGGAAAAGTCTCTAATGTTAGGAAAGGTGGAAGAAAAGAGAAGAGACAATTAGGTGCAAGATGGATTGAGTTATAGCAATAGCACTTAGACTTATATACCACTTTACAGTGCTTTACAGCCCTCTCTAAGTAGTTTACAGAGTCAGCATATTGCCCCTAGCAATCTGGGTCCTTATTTTACCCACCTCGGAAGGATGGAAGGCTGAGTCAACCTTGAGCCTGGTGAGATTTGAACTGCCAAATTGCAGGCAGCCGGCAATCAGCAGAAGTAGCCTGCAGTACTGCACTCTAACCATTGCACCATCGCGGCTCATGATAAGTGTAATATGGGGAGACTTGAAAAAATGGGTTAGGAAGAGACCGGAGAAAATCTATGTGTTCATTAGAAGTTAAAAAAAATGATGGTATATAATTTTTTTAAAAATGGCACAAGTTTAGATCCATTTACACAGAACCTAACAGAAATAAAAATGAAAGATCTCTATAAAAAATGGAAATCCTTAAAAGGCACATTTATACTTTGAAAGGAAACTCATCTTTATGGGTGTTATAGGTTTTCTTTCATACTAGAATAGATGGAAATTCATGAAATCAATAGTACTTACCTCTCAGACACTGCATTTACAACCAAAGAGGTAAGATACTGTGGTTTATGACACCCTAAATCTCTTGACATCGATCAGTCTAAAATAATTTGACTAGGCCCAAAGATTATTAACAGTTAATTTGTATGTATTTCTTCTCCATTCTTTATTCTGCTTCTAAGATCCATATTTTCAAATGGTCATGAAAATTAACTTTAGATTATCAAGTAAGTAAGAATTCTAAGATATTTGAATTGAAAATCTTGTTTAGATTCTACACAATATTTGGTTCTTGTGAGTGGGTTCTTTTGGGAAATGGTACAGACCAGCAATCAACAGACTTCCTTACATTTCCACAGAGACTTTTATTTTAAAAAGCTTATCTTCCTAACTTCTACATTAAGATTTACTACTAAGCCTATGCTATTTTATACTATACCATATGTCTAGGGGTATATCTCAGTCCTAAACAACGCTGTTCTCTTTTGTGGCTTGAGTTTACACCAGCCTTTAGCTACCATTTAGCCACCTTCCAGTTGGCTTCTGTTGCTATCAGCTGTTGTTCTAAACTACCGCTGAGACATTGGCTTGAGTTCCTCAGTCTGTACTGGGGTGAGAAAAGGAAAGTGTTTTACTTTGGAATGGTGAAACTTCTGGGCTCTTTTTTAGCTTGTTTTCTGAAGTCCAAACCGGCTCTTCTTTTACCATCAGTTGTCTGTTGAGCTGGCAGCTGTTCCACACCCTCGGCTGCAAATTCTTCCTTTCTGATGTCCCATATGACACAAATCTTCTGGAAAACACACCCACACTCTGGTGTTCTCAGCATTTTCCTTTTATGATTGTAAACCAGGTGTAATGCAGTCTTCGGGCTGTCTTAACGTCCCAGGGGAGTAAACCAAGGAAAGGAAGAGTTTATGCTGGTACCTGCAAGGCTTTCCTTCCACAGTTGTAAATGTTTATATTGCCCACATATTGGGGTTGATGATTGGATTACCTGTCTCTTTATTTATCCTCTTTATATTCCAGCAGGTTGCGAAAAGCACTGAAAGGATTAGATTCTTTGATGTTGCTTACTTCTCAAAGTAAGTTTCATAAGTGTACTAAAACTTAGTAAATGAAAAGAGAGTTGTGGTCTTTTGGTAATTTTTGTTGTTGTATGGTCTGTAACGCATGTTTTATTTTAATATAAGATAAAAATACAGCTGAGCCCTCTGGATGTTTTATTAATCATTCAGTTTTTGTATTTGCATCACTGTGTATATTTTTATAAAGTGAAAAATCTAGACTCTGCTATTAAAACAGGACCTAACAAAGAAGATCACTGTTTCAAACAGTTGCTATGGCCAATAGGAACATCGTTATCTGCTAAACAAAATTACTGAATTTAAGAAATGATAGCACGAACAAGCATGTAGCTTAGTTAAACCTCAGCTTTATAATGTAATTGTAGCAAAAATTAGACTGTGATTTGCACAATATACCAGCTTCTTTTGAAATGATAATAAGTTTGCTGCTGGGTACTAGACAATACATTAAAAATAGAGAGTGAAAATAAATCCCAGTGCTGTAGGGTCTGTATGCTCCTTAGAAAGTGCACTGATGCTTGTCCTGCTGAGCTTGTGAAATCTGATTTGGCCATTGGACATGTTCCTCTTGCTGCAATTTATGAGAAAGCCTGCTGTGTTTTGTTTCTGAATCAAAACCAAAACATATACAAATCCTCAAATTTAACCTGAGTTTCCAAAGCATGACACAAGCTAATAATTGTATGATCGAGCAGAGAAGGATAGGAAGGGAAAAAGACAACTCTAGTGAAAGCAGCATTTGTTTTAGGATTTATCTTTATCTTTTCAGATCTTTTTACAACAGATCTGCTGTGGTAATCTATATAATCTGGTGAACTTTTCTGAGTCCTAAACAATAGTACACATATTCTAAACAAGCAATCTATCACACATGCTTGCAGTTGCCACTAAATTATTATTCTGATGATTATTGATCAATGTTGTTCCACAGAGTGGGCAGAATGGCAGAAAAGGCCCTGTTCCTGGGTCTTAACAGATGATACTCTTTCATAGATGGCACCTGTAACTTTGCTTGTTTGTTTGTTTATTAAATTTATTGGCCACCCATCTTACTCCAGGGTAACGCTGGGGGGCTTACAATCATAAAAGACAAACACATACAGTATATATACTAAACACATTAATAAATTAATACTAGAAAATGCTGTGATCCAATTACAGATGGGCAGAGTAGGGATGGGGGAGGTGGGAGGTGGGATCTGTTGTTAATCAATCAAACACCTCCACTGTGATGTTCCCCTATTGGGATCCCAAACTAACTTCTAGGTCCTCTTCTTAGATAGGTCCATGGTCATCCAAAAGTCATCTTAAGTCATTCCTAGTAGTAGCTTCCATTTATAACTGGGGAGCATGCTGCCAAAGAGCCAGCTTTGGCGGCGAAACCAGCTGTCTGTCATCAGGGATAAAAAAGTCCTGAGTCAGAATGCCATGTTGGGGACAGTAAAACATCTTTTGGCTATGATCAAGCAAAGAATTAATTAATCCATATTGATTTATTATAACTCTTGCTTTTTAACTAACTAATTCCAGGACTGTTTCTACATAGTATGATCATTTTAGAGAAAACAGTATAAAACTGAAATGGTTTGATGATTTTGTTTTTAATGAACACAAATACCATATAAGAGAAGTTGACAGAAAACTTGGAAACCACATGTACTGCAACAGATTTTAATTCTGTTTCAGTTAACAGGATCAATTCAGCATTGCTCTGTAATACTGTTTTACACTAGATGTTCTACAAATTAAATTGTTTGATACTTCATTCAACTTGATTGCCACTGATTTTGAAGTTTAAATCTTAAACGGAGTCTCCCGTTAGGTAAGATTCCCCAGTTCTTCCTTACTATTTGGAAGCAGCTCATCTGAAACAGGGGACACAATATAGTTGTCTTTTGGCAAGAAGCAAATTAAATGAAATATTGCAAAATATTGTGTGATAGGCTTCATCAAAATTGATTTTGGGAAGGGAAAGGAAAGAACTACAATGAATTTGTTTTTGCCATTCCTGTTCCTTGGTTAGCTGTATAAATCAATGAAATACAATATACAACTTCCATGATGAATTTTAGAAGAGAAAAATAATGTACTAAAGTACTGGAATACAGAAAAAGGAACTAATGTCAACCCAAATAAACCCTACCTTGTTGAACTTGGGCATGCATGGAAAAATAATTTTAATTAAGTTTAATTATTACCTGTAAAATTTAAATCTAATAATTTTAATTATGGCTGTGTGCAAAAATTGTATTTGCTTGATGAATAATTTTTTTTAAAATCAGTATGAATCTGAATCTGATCATAATCATTCTTCTAAAATCTTGGAGCCAATATTAATACACAGAGCTGGTAAGATGGTCACTTGTTTGTTTATTAAACTTATATTCTCGCATAGAGGCAAATCTAGGTGTCTTACAATTAATAAAATATCAATATGAAACAGTAAAACATTAAAACAATAAATATAAGTATAAATTCAGTCCATTAACTAAGGCAGTATTCCATTCAGATTTTTTTTTTCAGTTGACTCAGAATGAAAACGAACATGATAACAATGCCCAGGATATAAAAATAGAGAGAGAAGAATATTATATTACCAATATAACGAAGTTCTAGCATAATAAGAAACAGAAATAATGTATAGGGGAAGAAAAGCAAGACTCTAGAATCTCCAGACTATAGACATGTCAACCTTTCACAAAGGCTTTCAGTACCCCATCAGAGATAGCTATTACCCTGTATTTTGGGTGCACCTTATCCTATTTCATGTGCATATTGGATAATTGCTGCAAGTAATAGCAGCACCTTCTTGCTTTCTTTCCAATAAACTCCTCCTCATCAGACCACCAGACATTAATGTAGATGGAGATCTGGATTTAATCCACAGACTTCATCCTTTGGCTGATCTTTGTTTTAGAACAGGAGTGTCAAACTCAATCCCATTGTGGGCCGTATCAGGATTTTGTTTGCCCTTGGGGGCCAGGGTGGGCGTGGCCTGGTCATCGCGGCTGACTGGGTGGGTGTGGCTAGGGTGGGCCGGGGTTGCACGGGCCGGTCCCTCGCCATCTCTGGGATGGCCCTGTGGGACAATTCTGGGTCTATCGCAGTCCGGAACCAGCTTGCGGGCCGTGTGTTTGACACATCTGTTTTAGGAGGAGATCAGGCTTAAATGACTGGAATGATATGGAAAAGGAAATATATTAGAAAAAGGACTTGAAAGTTGGAATAAGATTGTTAGGAAGGCTACATATAAGAATGTATAACCCACAAATAACTTTTCCCCACTTTTTCTTTCTCATGTTAGAGTTTGCAGCAATCCAACCAGCACACAAGTAAATAATTCAGCAGGATTCATTTATATAAGAAACTTCTTTATATACAATACCATACAGCAGAAGCCAGAACCAGAACTCAGAATCCAGAAGTACAGAATCAATAATCACAGAAGCTATAGAATCACAGAAGCACTCATATATATACAGATCAGTGAACCTAAGCCAAGCCCAGGCTCCGAGCCATCTGGGTCACCAAACAGTCCACATTGGCTGACCTGTTACCATGTCTATTCCAATTTATGAACCCTTATATACTGACAGTGTCGTTGGAAAACTTCTTCTTCTTCCTAGCATATTCCCGCAGGTGCAGGGTCCACTTTTCAGATCATTGAACACCACTTTGCTCGGTCAGCTGCGTCTCCAGGGCGCAGGTCCATGGCTTGCATATCTTTGTTGATGGTGTCTTGCCATCTCTGTTTTGGATGCTCACGAGGTCACCAGCAATTGACTTCTAGTTGGTAGTCAGTCTTGGCAATGGTGGAAGGTGCTACTCTCTGGACATGTCCATACCAGCAGAGCCGGCCTTCTCTCATCTTTGAAAATTTCCAATTAAATAATTTTTTGCTTTTAATTATATTTTTTTCCTTCAAAATAAAGATGGAAATAGTAATCTTAAAGTAAACAAAGTATGGAAAGCATGCAGGCAGGGGTTTTAGAAATTTTTGAGCCATATGCTCAAGAGGGAAAGAGAAGGGGGGTTTAGAATTGAAAGGTCAGCAGCATCTTGGGTCACTGTCCTATAACAATGTATTCAATTTTTTTCCTGGATTTTTTTTCCTCTGTAGCTCTCAATCATTTTTTGGTTGTTGGCTTAACTTTGTTTTGTGTACTGAGAGAATTCATGATTGCATTAGTTTATAAGAAGAAACACAATTCAGTTTTATAGTCCAAGTAGCTTATTTTCAGGATCCCAAGTGCTTGATAATTAATTTTTCACCTCCATCATCAACTATCATCAAAGGAAATATAATGAACTGATAGGCTGTGCCAGGATGAATCATGCTAGACATTAGATTTGGCAGATATTCTTACTGGTTGAGATCCTTACTCACAACTAGCAAATGCCAAGTTTTCTAATTCAGTGATGACATAATTTTAGTAATTGTTTACCCACAGAAAAGACATCTGTCAATAATTACATATGATGTCATCATTGTGCTTATTGATTATTTATGAAAAAGACTCTACTTCACAAGAGTGTTCCAGAAAATCAAATTTGTTTGGTTTTGGATATATGAATAAGACCCTATTAAAATTATTTTATAGGCCTGAGAGACTAATTTTCAAAATGCTTTATGCTTCTTATTCTCTTTTTCTGCAAATTCACCAACATGAGTGATCGAGGAACTTATTCATTTCAGCAGATGAGACTACAGGGACATTTTGTCCTTTCTTGATCTATAGTTTGCAGCAATTGAGTTCCCAATGCATACCTTACAGTGCTCAGGAGAAAAGGCTCAGTTGGATGAGGAAAAAAAGAGGAATGAAATGCTGATTGAGTAGTTTTTGAATTAGTTTTGGTCCCTACATTAAAGAAGAGAAAAAGAAAGAAGCTCTTATTTCTGCTTTTCTCTTAATGAGCTATGTAATTCCAGGGGACTGATGTTCCAGAAGGTTCTTCTATGACATATAAGAAATAGCAAGAGGAAAGGAACTGTAATTTAGTTGGAGCATCTTCTGTCAGTGCTATATGAACAGAGCTTAATATGTGCACAAACAACTAATAATCTAACTCCTTTCCTAAATTACCAGAAGGATCCTAAAGGAAAGTATAATTAATTAGCACATTCTCTTTTCCAAGTATTACCATATGGTGTAAAGGTTATAACTAGATAACAGAGCAATATAATGAAAGAATAAATGAGTAGATTTTTGGACTTCTTTTTTTATATAGTTTATTTATACATTTTCAATTAACATACATATGTGCTTTGTGAACAGTGTAATGTCCGGGTCAATTGCTTACATAATAAACTGGACACAAGCTGATTTGGACAATTTGGACCGAAAAACCAGAAAACTAATGACAATGCACTACAGTTTACACCCACGTGGTGACATTGATAGACTTTACCTGCCCCGAAAGTCAGGTGGCAGAGGACTAATACAAGTAAAGCAAACAGTTGAAGAAGAAAAACATGCACTGGCGGA
>QLTV01001997.1:1486532-1505883 GCA_003457575.1 Thermophis baileyi
ATCTATCTATCTATCATCTATCTATGGTGGGATTCAAATTTTTTTACTACCGGTTCTGTGGGCGTGGATTGGTGGGTTAGGGTTTGGTGGGTGTGGCTTGGTGGGCGTGGCAGGGGAAGGATACTGTAAAATCTCCATTCCCACCCCACTCCAGGGGAAAGATATTGTAAAATCCCCATTCCCTCCCCACTCCAGGATAAGGTTACTGCAAAATCCCCACTTCCTCCCCATCAGCTGGGACTCGGGAGGCAGAGAATAGATGGGGGAGGGGCCAGTCAGAGGTGGTATTTACTGGTTCTCTGAACTACTCAAAATTTTTATGTACATACATACATACATACAGTACATATATACATGCATGCATACATACATAAACAGCATTCTGTGCACCTGGGCATATAGTCATGCTGGTCACATGACCACAGAAGCATCTTCAGACAATGCTGGCTCCCTTGGCTAGAAATGGAGATGAGCATTGTCCCCTAGAGTCAGAAATGACTGGATTGGGTAAACCTATATATATATATATATATGTATATCAAATTGTTGTAGTATCTTGTGTGTTTCAGAAGCTGAAAATGCTGCTGGTCCAAACATTGTTGTTAACAGATGTTGAAGCTGTAAATATTGCCACTGAGTTGCATCAGATGCTATTGATAGATGATATTTGACTCTGAGCACACAGTAAGTTAAAATTTCATCTGCATCCTCTATCAATTCATCCAAAATCAATATTGCTGCTTTTATCCAATTTTTCTATACTACCATCATTTTCCCAATTTTTAATGTTGGTTTTCCCCATAAAGTCATTTTAGAATAGGAAAAAAGAACAAATCTTTTTTTATTATTCATTCCATTCCATAGCTTTGTAACTGACATAATTGTTTCCAGAGTTCTATTATATTTAGATCCTAATATTGTCCATCCAACCATGTATATTTCAAAGTGCTCAAATGGAAAACTGAATCTTCCCACATTAATCAATGATTGAATTTTCTGTAAAAATATTCTTAGAATCAAAGACTGTCATAGAAAATGTGTGTGTAAATCCACACACATACACCAAAGCATCATGGCAGCATGGCAAATATTCTTAACCAGATTTTGATACTGTTTGTGTTTGCAATTTAAGGCAAGAATTAACATTTTTCATCCTTTTGCTGTAAGAGATTCTGACTGGGAGCAGGGTTACCAACAAGGATGGCAGGTTCACTCAACAATACCGAGATGTATTGGCACATGGGCATAAAACCACATATAACGATTACCCAATTAGAGCTGGCAAGCTTATGAAATAAGAAAAGGAAAACATCATTTGTCCAATCCTAACAGATAGATTGGAGCTGCTTTTAAGCTATTTGTTATGTACCTTTAACACATTTCAAGATAAATGGGTCTTTATTTGTAACACCTGCCACATTCTGGACTATGGATTCATGTTTTTCTTTATGCTTGTTGCATCCTGAGCGTCATTTTTCAGCCTACTCATAATTGAGACCACAAATTAATAGTTCTTGTCATTTGTGATAATGCTGCAGGGTGAAAAACGTCCTGCTGTAAGTGCAGATGGAGAAAGTCACATGACTAGCAAATATGAAAATAAGCACCTTAATCTAATGCCACTGTAAGAGCCACCTGTCAAATTGAGAAGCAAATGCAGGTCTTTATGCAAAGTTTTAGCAGATAGTAAATATGCACCATGGCTATTACTTACAGCTGGAGAATATCAGCGGGCATGAATGTTTATCCATGGGAAAATTATGTAGCTGCAGCTGGCATTCGGCATTGATGGTGAGCCTAGAAAAAAAACAGGTACCTATTACTGTCTTGGTATGACAGCAGGCTATAAAAAAATTTAGTAACTCGGTCATTTCAAAGGCTTAATTGGAATATTATGAGAAAGTGCTTCTTTAGGATTCTCTTTGATGCAACTACTAGGCAGAAACCATCATGGAAGAAGGCAATGGCAATCGCTTTCATATTATTGCTAAGAAAGCCACACAGTCATATGGAAATTAGAGTGGGGGGATAAGCTACCATTTTATAACTATTATGCTGATGACACGAATTATGATATTTACAGAGTGATGTCTTCTCGCATGTGATATCATTGTGGCTTGCAACAGATACCTATGCATGGATAGGTCCATGCAGTCATCTGGCTGACTTTGTTTGGATTTGAAAACTGATTGGACTCAGGCCTGTTCACTAGTGTTGTCCAGTACTTTGGATTCAAAGAGAAAGGGGATCATACATTTAGCACCTACCTGCATGTCTTATATCTATTGTGACTTTTCCGAGGATTGTGCTACAGATGTCAAAAGGAGCTGCTCTCAATCCCAGAGAAGATGCAGCCTCTTCATGGACTACTATATAGGGCTGATTAAATGTCACAGCATGGATCAGAGCACCTTTTCTAACTTGGAATCTAGAGCCCTATATTTTAATATTTCAATGGATGACTGCCAGAGCCATACAGCTAAATTTGACACTATCTTTACCTATATTTCTGGGAAAAATACATTAACATGTGTTTATAGTTGTAGGTATATAGTACAGGTAATCCTCGACTTACTAGTCTTTAAATTTTAGTGGTTTAGTGACTGTTTGAAGTTACAACAGCACTGAAAAAGTGACTTATGATTGTTTTTTACAGTTGCAACTGTTGCAGCATCCCCATGGTCATGTGATCAAAATTTGGATGCTTGGCAACTGGCACAACCACGTACTTATGACAGTTGCAGTGTCCTGAGGTCATGTGATCACCTTTTGCGACTTTCTGACAAGCAAGGTCAATGGGGAAGCCAGATTCATTTAACAACCATGTTACTGACTTAACAACTGTGGTGAATCACTTAACAACTGTGGCAAGGAAGGTCGTAAAATGGGCAAAACTCACTTAACTGTCTTGCTTAGCAATGGAATCTTTGGACTCAATTGTGGTCATAGGTTAAGGACTCCTCGTAGTTCTGGCTAAGAAAATACCTTAAATTTTTGTCCTATTTGACAGTTTTAAGGAATAACGGGAATAACTCAGCACAATCCATTCTCCAGGTCACTAAAATACATCAGAACTAAGGGAACAAGTTTCCTGAACAGTCCAATTTAATTCCAAGCTGATTATGTTTCTTATCTTTGGGACAAGGCCCTCCGCCAGCTAAGATTTTTCTGTTTCTGTTATAAAATTGAAATTACATTAATCTCTATAAAAGGGTGAGCGATTATTTAAACTAGCCCTTATTGAAAGACACAAATGCTTCTTACCTTAAAGTATACAAGATTTTCCCATCATTCCATATTCTTAGGAGCTGATTGGGTGTAGTAATCCAGTGAGCTTCTGCAGTTTTAGAATTCCTAAAAATAGTATCTGGGATCCAAATTAACCCAACCATATTGCTGTTGAGAGTGAGACATTTTTTCATGGTGCTGTTGAAACGAAGACGGCTGTCAGTCCATGTCTGAGCAAAAAAAATATCAATTTGGTATTCCTGCAAAGGAGATTAGATACATATATTAGAATAAATTTAGAAGAGCCAGATCATCTATTTATTAAAATCTTCACATTTCTCTTAAAATATTATTTCTTTTTTAACTCATACTCAAAAATCAAGAAGCAAGTCATGTGTTGCATTATCCATTTGAATTGGATTAGTCACTGACTTACTTCCAAATAATAGATGAGGTTTTCAACTATGATAATAATAAGTCGCATGGCAGCCCCTCCTAAATTTCTGATTAAAGGCAAGACTGATTCTGATCCATTCATCTGCATCTCATCATATGTTTTTAATGCTGAATGAGGCATTACTAAGCCACTAACTAGCTAAAAAGGTAAAGAATCTCCCACATTGGGCAGTGACACATCCAAGTAACTTTCCCAAATGTATTTTTGACTTTCCAGTCTCCCAATCAAATACAGGTTGTCCTCGACTGTTTGGCACTGGAAAAAGTGACTTATGGCCATTTTTCACATGATCATTGCAACATCCTCATGATCACGTGATCTAAATTCAGACGCTTGGCAACTGACTCATATTTTTGATGGTTGCAGTGTCCCGGGGTCATGTGATCACCTTTTGCGACTTTCTGACAAGCAAAACCAATGGGGAAGCCAGATTCACTTAACCACTGCAGTGATTCACTTAACAACCGTGGTAAGAAAGGTCATAAAAAGGGGCAAAATTCACTTAACAAATTTCTCACTTAGCAGCATACATTTTGGGCTCAATTATGGTCGTAAGTCGAGGACTACCTGTACTAACCAAGGAGAGCCCTAGTTAGCTTTCAAAATCAGCTAGGTTTTGTAGTTGTTGTCGCTGACCAGAGAAGGCTCAATTAATTATGCCCACAGCAATCATTCAGTGCATTTATCCATATCTCTGTCAAGAAACATGGATACAATACACTGAACTGTATCCCTTCCATTTATCCCTTTATCATCAATTGCCCAGAGGGAGGAAACCAGAGATGCAATGGCTAAGAAGAGACAGAGCTAGCTAAGCTACTTTTCTCCATCGCTGATCACCAAATGCCTATGAGGAAAAAAAAAAAAACAAAGAAGAGAAGTCGTGTTTGGTAGATGAAGATAATGCTAGTAAAATTAACTGAATCTGAAGATTACAAGGGACCTCAATAATTATCCAATTATCCATCTATCCACTCAGGAAATCTTCCACAGCATTCATAGTAAATGGTCACCCTATTTTTGTTTTTAAAACATTTAATGAAAGAAAATTCAATACACTCCAAGGCTATTTTGCAGTCAAAACCTGGCTTTCTATAATCTGAGACTACTGGTTCTTTGGAAAAACAGATAACATGTGTACTGTAATTTATATAGTAGCCCTTTTAAACTTTTGAAAAGTATTACAATATCAACACTTCAGCATCTCTTCTCGGGGAGATGATAGATAGATAGATAGATAGATAGATAGATAGATAGATAGATAGATAGATAGATAGATAGATAGATAGATAGATAGATAGAGAGAGAGAGAAAGAAAGAAAGAAAGAAAGAAAGAAAGAAAGAAAGAAAGAAAGAAAGAAAGAAAGAAAGAAAAAAAAATTGTAACTTACTCAGAGGGCAATGAAGATTGTGAAGTAATTGGTAACCTATCAGGAGATGCCTAATAAATTACATGTGTGTGTCTGTTCCAGTTTCTTATCTTTACATAACTTCAGATAAAACCTGACTAAAGCAGAATAGGGTACTACCATCGTGTTAGGCATTGCATTTTTGCAGCTGCATTATAACAATATTTGCCTTCATTAATCCCTGTGGCTGGTTTTATTGATAGAACCCATCTCTACTTTATTAGCATAATGACAACTAATATCAACTCCCTTAAGAAAAGAAACCTCACATTTCAATATTCTGATAATATTGGAAAGCATCTTAGGAGATTTATTAAAACACAGCATATCTGTCAGTCTATCTAACTTATAAACATTTAGCTTGCTCTCCACTGGTTTGGAATTGTTAATGTATTTCAGTACTGCTCTTCATCTTGATAAGATGTAGATTATGTCAGAACCATTCACCTTTTATTTTGTTTTCCTTATGCTATTTTTTTACCCGAAAACTAAAGTAATAAATCAGAAACACTTCAAGATTCACCAGTAAAATGCATTCTGACATTTATTGGAGTCCTGAGGATATTTTTTTAAAAAAAAATTACTGACATTTACTGAAAATATGAATTATGGTCCAGCTTGATAAAGCGGAATGGTTTTAAATAAGAAATTAAATTATGATTGCAGTGATTTTAATATACTGTATATCTTCAGGTATTTTAAGCACTCTGAAAGCAAAAGGAAATAGCTTTAAGTTAAGTTAAACGAGGTCATCTGCTGGTTCAAAGTTCCCTAGCAGCAGTTTGCTGATGATACCCAATTGTAAATAATGTAATCTTGACCCCAGGCCACCAAGTGATGCTATTGATGCCCAATGCCAACATCTGAGGGCTTTGCCAGTCTCAGGCTAATAAGACCAAGGCTCTATTGATAATTGAGCCCACTTATCTGGGGGATTTTCACTTGTAGTATTGGATAGGGTAGAACTTCCCTAATTAAGATTGGTCCTCAATCTGAGGGAGGGTTTTTTTTTACTCACAACTCTTGTTTGAAGAGCAGGTGGTGGCTGTGGCCAAGACAGCTTTTGTACAAATTTATGTAGCATGCCAGATACACTCATTATTGGATTGGGAGGCCTTCCAGATGGTCTTTCACACTCTAGCTACTTCACAAATGAATGATTGCAATGCATTGAAGGTCGGGCTGCCATTGTAGACCACTCACAAAGTACAGCTGGTCCAGAATACAACAGTGAGAGCAGTAATGGGCATACCATTGTATGTCCATATGATACCACCCTACGCAAGCTGCATTGGTTACCTGTTGGCTTTCAAGTACAGTTCAAAGTGCTGGTTACAATCTATAAACCCCTCCCTGGCATGGGACCAGGTTATCTATGCAATTGTCTTTCTTTGATTATTTCTGCCTTTTCAGTAAAATTGGGTAGAATGAGTATGCTTCAGGTTTTTTTGGTTAAACAATGTCATCTAGAGGGACCTAGGAAGCTACAAACCTTCTCTGTTGCAGCACCTGCACTCTGAAACAGCTTCTCAGAGAAATCTGTATATGTCCTTAAAAGGCCTTGGGTTAGCATGGGGCTCAAGCTCTTGTAGTATTTTTTCTTATGGGTTATCCATTTCTAGGTGGCTATGATCTTTGCTAATTAATGCTGTACTTGCTTTTAAATTTGTTAGCCACCGAGTTGGACAGTTGGACAGTCTGTAATTGGAAAATTAAATTAAAATTAAACCAAGAAAGTTAAAGAGAATAATTCATCCATATGTTAGTTAAGAAATGACCAGATATTGCTCGATTTTGCTTTTAGAACTGTTTTCTTTAGTACTGAATATTACATCTTACTAGTCCAGTTGATAATTTTAATTTTTCTCTGATGGATTGAGATTATTATTATTTTTTGCTTTTGTTTTTAGTGCATACTTCTGCAGTCCTAAAAATTAGAAGTGAGCAATTTTTCATACATTATTTCAAATTATTATTTTAATGAGTCTAGTTTGGCCAGACTATGTATTTTAATGTACATCTTTAAACATTTGAGAAATTGCTTTAAATAAGACCTGTGCAAATTAATTCATATTTTATCCATATTGGAGATTCAAGATTCAAGGAGAACTTGATTCAGCTCAACTCTGTGATTTGAGATTCGATGGCACTCTTATTTGATTGAATGTGTTTCAAGTTTGATTGAAGGAAAGATTTGTCAATAGACAATAATGAGAAAACTTCAAAATGCCAGGAACATGAGAATGAAACAGCAGGGATGATAGACCTTTTAGAGAACTTTGTCTGAAGGATTTTACCACAGTGTAATTTTGAAATATTTCCTCAATACTTCTTTTAGGAGAAAGAGAGTTCAGATGAACAAAGGACAGCGTGACAGTCTTCAAATTATCTAATAGAACCTTTAGAGGTTGACTGAATCAATGCAGTAATATTCAATTAGATTTTAAGAATACAAATGTTCAAGCATCCTATTAACCTCTTACATTAGCTTTTCTAAGATGCACAAACTTCCGCTTTACTGGTTGTAATCACTGGGTTTTCAGGATTGTCAGGAAAACTTACTGGAAAGCTGGCAAAGATTCCCCTCTACTGGGCAGAACTCAAAAGAATAAAACTTATCAATCCTGTTTTTGCCCCTGAACTTTAGGTTTTGTTGGGTGCCAGAAGGGTTGGCAATGCTAGTTCACTCCAAAAAAGGAGTGTCTTATTATTAATTGTGACATGAAAGTGGACCTTGTAATCTTGCTGTCTTACCCACCCCACTTAGATATAGGGAAGTAAAAGCTTGAATGGTGCCTATAGGTAATAACATGAGTCCATGTATTCTTTGTCAAGGAATGTAATTTTATGTCAGTCATTCATGGCAGCTTTGATTTCATATTCAAAATATTGAAAGAGAGTTTTGCTCCCAGTTGTGCTAACAGGACCAGCACAGAAATATGAATATCATTAGTTGGCCACATTAAGAGAAAGCAAAGTTAAAATGTAACATAGCTGACCACACTAAATAATTTGAAAAAATGAGCAAAGCTGAAAGTAATATTAGCTTTGCCACCCCCCAAAATTTCTGATTTATAGAGTGGTTAATGAGGTGAATTTATGTGTCTGTTTTAATTGTTGAATTTACTGAAACTTTATTGACCCACATTATCCATTCAAGTTTTGCACTCTCCTATTTTAAATGTCAACCTTTAAAATTATTTAACTGATCATATTTTTAAACCTGTGAGATATGCATAAAGGTACTGACATAATAATAAGGTAATTTAACTGCTAAGAGTATCACCAAGGTCTCCACAGTACACTTCACCGTGATTTTACTTTATATGTATTTTAAAGAGTTATATAAAGAGGAAAAACATATTTTTAGATCACAGAAACTGATAAGATTTGGTTGCTGCAAGAAAAAGATAAGATTCCATCTCTGTTTTCTATTAATAGAATTAATTTCCATAGTGGAAACAGGAGGGAGAAATCTGTCAGCAAATTTTCCTAAAATCTGTTGTAGACCTTTGGGACGAAACATATGGATTAGATTTGTGAGATGTTGAGGAGAAGAGGTAGAATACTTCATAGAATTATTCTTAGAGTAGGAGTTCTGTGAATGGCATTGGATTCTGTGTAAAGTTGTTGTTGTAACAACATGGACATTTAGAATTCTTGTATTGCTATACCAAAACCTCCTTTCTTTACTCTTACCTACTTTTTCTGTGAAGATAACTATAAAACTGGAAGCTCTTATTTATTGCTATCTAACCTTTTCTAGGCTCTAAATGCTACATGGAGAGCATGCTAGACCTTGAGAACTCCAAGACTTGAAGAAGTATGTGCTCTTCATTTATTAAGACACAACTACTTTCTGGGAGGTGGAACTAAAGTGAAAAAACCAACCATTTGAGATAGGTGGTTGTTGAAGAGGTGATAACTATGACAATTAGCCTGTTAGGACATCCCTTCGTAGGAACATAGTAGGGACCTAAGCCAAGACTTTGAAATAGATAAAAAAGAATATTGTTGTTGGATAGGGCAAATGGAAGAGACTAGACTCAGGCGTTGGTGACAACAGCTCTTTATTCAGCAAATCCAGCAGCCAGCTTGTCTGACAGCTTCCCCTTTTATAGGGAGCTGTCAGACTGCTCCTCCAATCAGGTTGGCTTATTTTCCCGCCGGAACGGCAGACCTGATTGACACCTTTTTAACTGACTCTGAATATTTAACAAAAGTATTGTTAGGGACTTTGGATGCAAGGAATGGAGTTCTGAGAGAATACAAAAATGTTTATTCAGTATTTGTTGGATTTATGAGTAGGAATTCTTATTTTGTATTAAAGTCACTTATGTTTTGGTATGGGGAAGAAGAATGTGAAGCACAATGAAAAAACTGCTTGGCAAAGTATTTCTATCACGATCAGAGGAAAATGATATAATTTGTTGATGAGCAGGAGAGCCATTGTAGTTAAGATTAAGTTGTTGGAATAAAATGGAGGACAAGGTTCAGTTCCACCCTCAGTCATGGAAATTACTGGGTTACATTAGCCCATTTATCTCTCTGTCCAAACTACTTTACAGAGTTGATGTTATGAGGATGAAATGAAATCCATGTGAATCCCATTAATCATGAACACCTTTTAAAAGTGTGCTAGTCTATTTTCCTATAGGAACGATATTAGTGGCTTGCATGCAATTCTCTGTAACTGCTGATGAATGCCCGATTAGTTAATGGGGGGTGGGGGGTGGGAACTCTATTGTCCCCAGCTTAATAATTAAGAAAGATATCAGCATTAACTGTGTCACAGCAACTTGTTGGGTCACCAGACCTGTGGCTACTCTCCAAAATGTGCCTACCTGTGTTATTTCAGAGTAGCAAGTTTGTTCAGAAGAATGATAAGGGCAGCAATCTTGGTCTTTTAGAATTCCAATTCATTAGTCAGATACGTTTAATCTAAAGTTGAGAACCAGATAAACTTTTTTTTATCTTGCAAAATAGTCCTCCATATAAACTGATAGATATAATCTTGAGGACAACCTATTAGAATCAAGTGTACAATATAACTAACGGCAGTGTATAACCTTTCTAAGGACAGAATTTGTCAACTAGATCTGATTATCTGGAGTTCATTAAAGAACTTGTCTCCATTAAAATTTTTGCATATTACTGTAATATATGTTTACAATTCTCATGCTGGCACCAGTTGAACTGACTTTTTAAAATCTTTGTGGTTCAGTATTTAGCATACAGTATCCTACTTTTATCTCTAATATTTATTTATGATTGCATTTACATCAATCCATTTTCTATCCTTATATGAATCCAACAAAATCTCATCTCTCAAACTTAGTAGAAAGATATGAATAACATTTATAGTCTATATACATAAAGTTTTGTAACACAAAGATTCCCTTTGTGTTAAACCCGTGAACAAAAATAATATATTAAGTTTCCAAGACAGTAGTCTTAAATATATATATTCTATGGAGTATGTCATACTGACATCAGTGGAATTTACTTCTGAGTAACCTAGCATTGAAACATGATTTTAGGTCACTGCAAAACTTCCCTTCTCTTTCCATCATGATAATCATTTTTAGATAAGATGACATAATGGTTATTTAGAGATGCCGAACGTTTAATTGATTTTTTTTTAAAACCCTGTATTTGGAAATGAGATGATTTGTGTTTTCTGAACAATGTGCAAATCCAAATGCATATGTTTTGTTACTTTCCAGCTTCAGTATTAAGTGTTTGTCTTAAAACATATCAAAACTGAACATTTACAAACCGTATTTTAATGATAAAACGCACATACATATATACAGTGTGAATCTAATTTGTCATGTGGATTCTCTTAAAGAAAAACATGTAAATTCAAAGTTTTGTTAGAATGGATTTATGAATTCATAGATACAAAACTGACACAGAAAACAAATGACCAGATCTATCCATTCCCTATGACAATGATAGCATTTTCATAATGGATGTTTCCCATCTTGTTTCGTAAGAATTATATGGTTCATTTCAGTTTGAAATACATATCTTAAACTTCAGAATGTAGTGAAACATACCACAAAAATGACTTCAAAAGCAGATTAGACAAATTTATGAAAGATAAAGCTGTTTGTGGTACTAATTCTCAAGATGTCTTAATTCTGATGCAGTAGGCCTCTCATTTCCAGCTGAGAAGGATATTTAAATAGTGGAAGGAAGTCTATTTCAACCCATTCCTTTCTATGAAGAAGTTGTCCTCCCCCTCCCCCCTAAGCCAAAAGCACTCTAAAAGGTTTTTTTAAGGCCTTAAATAAAACTGTTGCAATAAAAAACACAACATTGCATTATCTGCATCTTCATCCTTATCATAATTTAAAGTAATATTCAAACTGAAAAACAAAAACATAAAAAGTCAACTTTATAAGGGCAGACTAATCTTGAACAACCTGTCCTGTAAATGTTGTCCTGTCAACTCTTTTCTAAAAGAAGGCAGAATGGTAATATTGAGACTCTCTTAGAAGAACATTCCATAATAGGTTCACTGCCATTGAGAAGGTCTTAACCCTGCCTAGTCTATTGGACCATCAGCCAAACCCAGCTGTGAAACCCACAAGCCAGACTTTTCCAGCTGATCTTAATGCACACACTAGATGGTATGGGAGGGAAAAAAAATTGTAGGATAAGGTACTGTACATATTTAGTCTGATCCAGCAGAGTTTTTGTTTTTATATTTTAGGTCATAACTCATATTTCTTAGTGCCATGTGTTGAATTATCTGAAAGGAAAAGAAAGTTATTCTAATATACTGGCTGCACTTATGGCTATATCCATGTTGCTTGTATCTTTACAACTTAGATTGTTTTTATTGTTTCCTAGTATGATTTGATTGCTTATTAGTATCCTATGACTATCACTAAGTGTTGTATCTTATGATTCTTGACAAATATATTATATTTTTTCTTTATGTACACTGAGAGCATATGCACCAAAGACAAATTCCTTGTGTGTCCAATCACACTTAGCCAATAAAGAATTCTATTCTATTCTATTCTATTCTATTCTATTCTATTCTATTCTATTCTATTCTATTCTATTCTATTCTATTCTATTCTATTCTATTCATAGTCTGTGTTTTTTAAAATGACTCTGATCAAAGGATCAGACCATTGTTAGATAATTTATCATTGTTCTAAGGCTATCCAGTCTTATAGCATATCTATTCCAAAAATATTGTTATTTAAAATGAAACATGTTTAAATATTTTTATTTGCCATGCAGATTTGCTGTCACTAAGTTACTCAGGTTTAAGTTTACAACCTTCTGTTATGTATAGGTATCTGGTTGGCTGATTGACTGCTGGCAGGATGGATGGATAAACAGAAAGGAAGAAGTAGAAATATCATGATATTAAGCAATTTTAATTATGTTCCCAGTGCTTTCATTTGAATATATTGAATTTACTTGTCAGAGAAAAAAAGAACTCTGGAAATTGAATACATTAATATCAAATAAAAGCCCCACCAGAAGATATCCAGACTATGATTTGGGGAAAATATGTAGTTCCGTACCTAATTTCTTTGTTTCTAAAAATATAGTTAGCAATAAAGCACATCTGGCAACTTTGGCACTATAGACATGCTCTTGTATTGTACTAATTACCTGGCTGACATTAGAGGTAATAGCAATGTTCTTTCCTACTTCCTCAAATTACAAAAGTTGCCTTCTGTTGCCATAGTAACCTTCTGCTATCACAGTAACGGTTTTCCCAGTTGTTATAGTAACATCACATCAGGTTCCTCTCCAGAATTCAGCTATGTTCTCTCTCTGTACTAGAGAATTTGCTCTTTGTTAATGAAAATTACCTGTAGACAGCATGGAGTCGTCTAGAAATACACATGGATTGCTTGATCAGCATGTAATTCTTCGGTCTCTGGTATTCTGATTAACCAAATCTTCTAAAAACGCAGACAGGTTGCCCACCTGTGTTTTGTTTTAATCAGTAGATTTGTTTGGCCAAATTACTTCTTGCCTTCATTTGGCAGGAAGCCTTTCAATCATATTTTTATCTGAATCATGCCAATGCCATAGGACAGGTCTTTTCTTTTTTTCCTTTCTTTCCTTCCTTTTCTTTTCCTGTCTTTTCTTTTTTCTTTTTATAACTTCAACTCAGTTTTGACTTCTGATGACTGCCTGAACAAGTTCCTGGAGTTTTCTTGACAAGATTTTCAGAAGTGACTTGCCACTACTCCTTCTTCCTAGGGTTGAAAGAGAGGGACTGGCCCAACATCACCCAGCTGGCTTTGTGCCTAAGGCAGGACTACAAAACATGGTCTCTCCATTTCTAGCCCAGTACCTTAACTACTACTACCGTACTTCAAACTCTCTCTATATATAACGCTTTGCTTTTTAGCTATCGGTCAAATATTACTTTGCAATGCAAAAAAAAAAAAAAAAGTTTCAGGTGTGTAGTACAAGGAGATGACAATATCCCTGAGTGGTGTCAAAAAAGTAATCTTTGTAATTTGCTGAGTGCTACAACTAAGGAATTTCAAACAGTAAAAGCAGCATTTTGTGAGTGAGGAAACTTAAATTTCCATAAAGTGGAATATTTTTGTTCCTTTCATGGCTCTTTAATCTGTAAAACTATTGATCACAAATAAATCCTCAAGGCACAATAAAGTTAAAAAGGCATCTGCTTGTTTTATTCCCTCCTTCATTTTCACTAGTTTAAGGACAATTTATGCTTGTTATTGTAATCATAGGATTCTGGGTTTTCGTTCTCTCAAATAATTGGCTGCTGACTTGCACAACACTTTGATAACAAGGCAAATTACCTTTGGGATTACTGATCTATTAGATTTCCTGAGTGTTAAAATTCAGAAACTTGATTTATTATAACAGGAGAGAGCTTTTGCAATTTTATTTGATTCCCATAACACCAATATATTTGGCTAACATGCTTCCTCAAGTTAACTATTTAATCAAAATACTCTTTCTGTAAAAGTGGTTCATGTTGTATGAAAATGCATATTCGGATTTTATGTTTTGCTAAGCTCACTTTATTACTTTCAGACTACACCCACGACAGGGATAGATGGTAGACTTAGTCAAATCCCTTTAGCTCATAGGATGAATATCTGCAGAATCTTGAACCCAGAAAAGTATCTTCATTATCTTTTACTTTATCACAGTGTTTCTTGACTTTAGGAACTTTACGATGGGTTAAAGTTCCTGAAGTCAAGAAAAACTGCTTTATCCTACACAGAATATCTTACCATGCAGAGGTGGGTTCCTCCCAGTTCGGACTGGTTCTATAGAACTGGTAGTAACTTGGCGGCCTGGGTCGCTAGAACCGGCAGCGACCCAGGCCTGCCACACCCCCAAACCAGTTCTTTCGGCAGCGCCGTAGGCACCGCCATCTTGTTTTTTGCTTCTGCACATGTGCAGAAGCTTTTTTAAAGCACTGTGCATGCGCAAAACACACGCCCGCATGGCGCAACACTGAGCGAACCAGCAGCGAAGAAAACCAGAACCCACCCCTGTTACCATGGTGATATTTTTAATTGTGCATGGTCAAAATAAGGACAGATATCATTATGGGATTTTTTTCAAGTTTCTTCAATAACTTTCATAACTAAGAATTTGAGAAATGTGGCTTCATAAGAAAAACTAGTGCCTTCTAGCTCTTTTAGACAACTATAATCCTTTGCTATCCTGGGTCTGATAGAAGCTTAAATCCAAATCATCTGGACAACATCATCAATACTGATGATGGAAGACAAAGATTATGAATAAATCTAGAATGGAACGATGTAGTGTGCTATATAATTTATCCGTGTATATCTCTTTAAATAAATACAGATTACAGAAAACATTTTATTATATTTCCTGTATATATTCAAAAAGGATTAATTCAGAATGCATGTTCAATAAAAATTGATTTCTTACTACTTCAATGCAGAAATAAATGTTTATTTCTCAATATACTTACTTCGGAGTAAATCAGTGGGATTTTTATCCAAGTGAATATGGTAAGGATGAAGAATACATCATCAAGTGAACATATGATTAGTGGAAATAGTTTAGGTGATTTATGATTAAAAACTAAATTCTGCTGGTTTGCAAACTATTCTATATAACTGAAATGTAAACCACAACTGGAATTTATCTGAATGTTGAAACTGGTTACTTATATATGTCCATCTTTTCGTTTACTTGAATACATACTTATAACTGTCCATCTCCTAGAACTGACCTTAAAATTAAAAATAATACCAATTGTACAATCAAAATTAATAGTACAGTTTTCCTGATGCACCAATTCATATAATCTAATTATTTCTATTTTACTCTGTTCCTCTTTTAAATTTTCAGCTATCTATAATCAAACAAAAATATCAGTTTGACTTTAATCAGTAGCTAGGAATTGTCATTCTATCTGTTATTTAGCTTCTTGAAAAATCTTGCAATCAACTCTCTTTTATTTTCATACTGTAATTCAGTAGCTGCTCCTTTATCCATTCAAGATTCTTTTACGGCAGCTGCCATCTCTCTTTTTTGACTATAATTCCAAACTGGGCTCTTTTAGATGATTCAAATCCTAGTGATAGAATGTTAATTTCTTAGAATTATGGTTTAACTGATTAGTTTGACTTCCTCAGTTAAAAGTATTGTTCCATCAATACTTTTTTGTTTTAATGTTTTATTTTATTGTTGATATATTGTTTTTATTTTGGGGGGTTGAGAGCTGCCCAGAGTTTGGGTTAAGATGGGTGGGCATAAAAATATTATAAATGAATGAATGAATGAATGAATGAATGAATGAATGAATGAATGAATGAATGAATGTCAAATCCTGAACCATACATGTGTGAACCACAGAGCAATTGTGCCATTATCTAGCCTTAAAAAAGGACCTGATTTCCGATAAAGGGGTGGGAGCAGGGAGAAAGATAATTAGTACTTGCAAAGTGAAATAGAAATTATTTGAAGGTTCTTTGTTACCAACTTTTCTTTCAAACAATGAAATTGGGCTTGTAAAAATTGGGATTTTCCAGAACATCTTTGCATTCTTACTATTATTATTGAGTTGTATTACTGATTGAGGTGATTGATAAATCTTTTAAAAACTAACAAGATTACATAATCAATTCCTGACTTAGCACTAGCAAGTCAGGAAATCCAAGAGTAAGATTGAAAGACAACTCACCATCCAATTTATAGAAAAACATTGTGTGTTTGTGGGAAGGAGAAGGGATGAGGCAGTTATTTGACTTCCATTTTGGAACTTAATGATTTTATTCCTCAAAGGTTTTCAAAGCAGGATGTTGCCTGACATTTGCAACAAAGGGAAGGTCCTTACTTTTAAAAAATGATGCATTTCTTTCCAGTTTTTCTGATCGATTTAAAAAAAAGTTAATTACAGGCAACAGGTTGTTCAATAGTTTAAGGTAAAAGGTATGGGGGTTAGAGAAACTAACAACAGGATCAGGTAAAGTGTTCCAGACATTTACTACTCTATTGCAGAAGTCGTATTTTCGGCAATCAAGATTAAAGCGGATTACATTTAGTTTGAATCTATTGATAGCCCTAGTGTTATTGCGGTTGAAATTAAAGTAGTCTTTAACAGGTAGGACATTAAGGTAGATGATCTTGTGCAGGGGTGAAATGCTCCCGGTTCGCTCTTACCTGTCAGTCGCCATAGAGCCGGTCGCCAAGGTAGCGCGAGGCATCGCCCACCCGCCCGGACACCACCATTTGGGTTCTTTTACCCTCTGCGAATGCACAGAACGCTTTGCGCATGTGCAGAGGGTAAAAGAACCCAAATGGTGGTGTACGGGCGGCGTCCAGGCGGGTGGGCGATGCCTCGTGCTACCGGCTCTATGGTGACCGACATGTAAGAGCGAACCGGGAGCATTTCACCCCTGATCTTGTGTACTAAACTTAGGTCGGAACGTAGACAGTGTAGTTCAAGGTTATCCAGGCCTAAAATTTCAAGTCTACTGGAATAAGGAATTTTATTGCGAGCAGAGGAGTTGAGTACTCTTCTTGTAAAATACTTCTGGACCCTCTCTAATGTATTAATGTCCGAAATACAGTGTGGGTTCCAGGCAGGTGAGCAGTAGTCAAGGAAAGGTCTGGCAAAGGTTTTGTATGCCCTAGTTAGAAGTATAACATTACCAGAGAGAAAACTTCGTAAAATAAGGTTGACAACTCTTAATGTCTTTTTAGCAATGTTGTTACAGTGAGCTCGGGGGCTTAGATCTTTTGAAATGAGTACACCAATGTCCTTTACAGAGTGTGGGTCATCTTTTAGATCGTTTCCATCCAGCTTGTATTTGATGTTCTGATTTTTATTGCATTGTTTAAAATCATTGATAGTTTTTCAAATTATTTTGTTCTTCCTGCCTTGGGGAACACCACTATTAACTGGTGCTGGGTTTGATATAGCAGTTTCCAATTTTAACTATTTGTTGCCTGTTTGATAGGAATGCAGCTATCCACTTGTGCAAGGATCCAGAAATGCCGTAAGAACTTAGTTTTAACAGAAGTTTGTCATGTACCACAGAATCAAAGGCTTTGCAGAAGTCTATGTAGATTGCATCTATTGCTTTACCCTGGTCAAGTTGAGAGGTCCAAATGTTTTTGCAATGTATGAGTTGCAGATTACATGACAATTTTTTTCTGAAACCAAATTGCTTATTAGAGAGTAGGTTATTTGTCACTAAGTGGAGTTTTGTCACTAAGTGGAGTACTACTCCCTTTTGTTTTTGTTTTGGACTCGGATTTACACATCTACATCTGAGCATCCCTTAAAAACAAGCAAAAAAAGGGGGGGCAGTTCAGGGCCTTATCATGTGTGTTAATGTGTGAAAAAGGTCAAGGTTGTGCCTGTGACTGCACAATCAAAGCCTGTTTAGGTACACTGCCATGTTGACTGTTGGGTTTTGTTTTTGTTTTTTTGCCTTCCTCAGGATGCCCCAAACGATGTCCCAAAGATGTGCCAATCGAATCATTCTAGAAGAGGCAAATCTCAACATATATATTTTAAAATATATGTTTTAGGTAAGAACACATAAAGATTTGTGTACATAAAGCCAGAGATATCTGAGTTTTTTTCCTCTGAGAAAATTAGGAGAAAAACAACAATCTATTTCCCTCTTGTTTCTCTCAGGTGATAGTCCAAACCATTCATTTGTATGCTTGGAGATATTCCTTCACTTTTTTAAAAATCCATTCTCCATTGCCTTCACAGTGGCATTATTGATAATCCATTTCATGAGGTACATTTCATACACAGGAAAGTCTGAAATTATTCATGGTAAGAATTTATATTATATTATCTTATTTTCCCAATGAATTCTTTGGAGATTTTCCACATAACATTGCACACCAATGGTTTTCTACAAACTGAGTCATTCAAAATCTTATCATCTGATATTTCATAAATGAAAAAAGGAGGAGGGACATGTGTGAAGCAATTATTATAAAACTATTTATATTCTACTATTTCCCTAAGTTTGTTAGAGAGCAATATGTTTCTCTTCCTCTGTGTTCAGCATTTTGACATGATAATCTCTTAATTTAGGTTAAGCTGAAAAGCATTAATTGACTGAAGGCCAAACAATAAGCTTCATGGCTGAATGGGGACTTGATTGCTTGTCACCCAGAATTAATTCACCTTTATGGCAGTTCAACTAAAGAACAAAAGGCAATGTACAAAGCTGTATAGGGACATGGTAGAAGTTAGGGTGGTTTCTAAAGACATTAAGATTTGAAGACTCAGAGTAAACATTGTTACTAATATTTTCTTTTCTTTTTCTTATCTCATGCTTTAAATGTCTCATTATTTCTTTTGGCACCATCATTAATGTTGCATATACCAAAAGGCAATTATGCAATGAGTACCGGTAGTCCTTGACTTACATTAGTTCGGTTAGTGACCAAAGTTACAACAGCCCTGAAAAAAGTGATTTTGCACAGGTACGACCTTTACAGCATCCACATGATCATGTGATAAAAATTCAGGCGCTTGGCACCTTATTCATATTTATGACGGTTGCAGCGTCCCAGGGTCATGTGATCCCCTTTTGCAACCTTCTGACAAGCAAAGTCAATGGGGAAGCCAGATTCACTTAACAACCGGGTTGCTAACTTATCAACTGCAGTGATTCACTTAACAAGTGAGGCAAGAAAGGTTGTAAAATGGGGCAACATTCACTTAACAAAGGTCTCGCTTAACAACATTAATTTTGGAATATATATATATATA
>QLTV01001997.1:1521525-1534658 GCA_003457575.1 Thermophis baileyi
AAAAATAATAGTAAGAAATTTATATAAATAGATAGAAAATAATAAAGATATAGATATATAGATATAGAGATATATATAGATAGATAGATAGATAGATAGATAGATAGATAGATAGAGATAGATAGATAGATAGATAGATAGATAGATAGATAGATAGATAGATAGATAGATAGATAGATATAGATAGATAGATAGATAGATAGATAGATAGATAGATAGAGAGAGAGAGAGAGAGAGAGACAGACAGACAGACAGACAGACAGACAGACCTTTATGATGGTGGAGCCTGAGTGCCTCCCCCAGGAATATCTGCTAGACAGTAACATCTACAGGAGAAGCCTATGTCAGAGACCCAATAAAAATATACAGTGAAAATATTTTGTTATCTAGAATCTCCATTTTTTAAATTCATTTTCCAGAAGGCAAGGCTATTGTCAATGATGTCCTCATGGTTCATACCAGGCCTTTTAGTCTTTAGGAATCATTCAATAGGTTAACCATTCCTTTTGTCTTTTAAGGGTCCTGGTAGTGATGTCCCTTCTGTGTTATTGTGTGTTTTAAATTAATTTCTTATTTATTGTGCTAGATATTAATGGATTGATGAGTGAGCTATATGTATTATATAAATGAATTATTGGGCAAATGAATGAATATCCAGCACTCCAGCTACATCAACACTTTGAAAGAACTGTGGCATAAGCAAAAGCTGTGATAACATATACTGGCTATGTGCTAAAGTGTCAATAAAGGGGGCTAGAATCACAACTGTGACATCTAGGATTCAGTGGCAAAAATAATGTATCTTCTCAACTTTTCTGTCCTCCTCCTTCGCACATATATATAGAGTGTTCTACTAATGCAGTTTTATTTTATGACATTGTTTTTATTGATTTAGATGTCAATTGTTTTGTCTATGTTCTAACACACTCTGACAACTGAATGAAGCTGGGTTGAATTGGTGGAAATGTTCATCCATTGTTGCTTAAATGAATAGGTATAAAAATGAATGTATGAAAAAGATGAATCTAATTGATTCTTTTGATTTTAGCTACCTACTTCTTTTTTAATCCAAATGGCTAGTTCTTTATGTCAACACTATCATTGTCACTTTAACTCATTTATTGATTATATTTTGGAGCATAAAACCAAGGAAACAAATTTCAGCTATATTTGATGGTTAAATTTCCTAGAAAAAAATATTTTTAATTTTTTTCCATTTACCAACTTTCCCCCCCCCAAACCATCTATTTGTACTTAAACCAAATTTTGTCTTCATTGAAGACACCTAGTAATATATTACTATAGTAATATATTACTATAATATAGTAATATATAATATAACTAATACATTAAAAGAGAGTTGATAAATAGGTTGAAAGAATATCCACATCCAATTTGAAATCTGCTTCTAGCAGAATGGCATACTTATTGAAGTTAATATGTTAAATAGAGATATTCTTAAAAATAAATACAAATAACATATAAGGAAAAAATCCATGATTTTTAAAATGAATACTATTGCATCTTTTTAAAAAATGAATATTGCCAAGGCTATAAAGAGATACATTAGCTGGCCTCTCCAAACAAAGTATACATAACTTTTCATTTGAAAAAATGCAAACAATGACCTCTTTGCAGTTTTTAGTCTGCCCTAAATAAGATGTTTGACTTCAGAATAACTGGCTTCTAGATATAGTTGGCTATGCATTTTGTTTGTATATTTATTGCTGAGACAGGAATAAAGATAGCAATACAGAAGATCAGAAAGTTCAGTTAGTGTATCAAAAGTATGGTACTTGTTTTCCCTTCTACCCTCAATAGCAAATAATGTAGCTATGTAAAATACACAGAACGAGAATTAGATATGCTTTCAATTTTAGAAATAGAAATACTTGATAGATCAGGTTGTTTATGATTATATATGACAGTGACATTATCATGAGTGGGATCAGAACTTTTACATTTAAAAATGATTTGTTCAATTAAAAGACTGCTAACTCTTATTATGTAGATTTAGAGAATTAGGGAATTCAGTAAATTGGAGACTCAAGTGAAAGAAGCAGACAGAATCTTTTGATACTAGACACAATGGAAATATTTTTAAAGATAACATTTTATAAAAAGATGAAAGTGGGAACTCTAAGCCTGCTCAGAGGAAATAAGGAGAGGTTTACAAATGATGTAATAGCACAAGGAACCTAGTTTCCACTGAAATCCGGTTCTCGACACTGTGTAACAACAACAGAATTTTGACCATAATTAAAGTGTCAACAAAACCAGACTAAATCAGTGCTGCAGTTCTATAGATATGCATTGATCTTTTATTAGTTTGGCCGCACCACTGTATAACCATATAACATCACTGTTCTATAAATTTCATTGGCTCCCAGTATGTTTTTGGTATAGTTCAAGGTATTGGATATCATCTGTAATGCTCTTCATGGCACAAGGCCAGGTTACCTGCAGAACCACATATCTCCAACTGACTCTTCCCATCCTTACTGGATCAACAAGGTCTCCTCCATACAATCAGAGGTGGGTTCCTCCCGGTTCGGACCGGTTTGCCCGAACCGGTAGCGACCCGCTGTTGACATCACGATGACATCACGGATCCGGTTTGGTCGGTGCCGGTCCATGGACGCCGCCATCTTTTTTTGATTTTTTTTATTTTATTTTTTTTAATTTTTTTTAAAAATTTTTTCTTCTGCGCATGCGCAGAAGCTGAGTTTCCGGCACTGCGCATGCATCACCATCTTGGTTTTGGGTTTTTTTTTATTTTTTTTGAATGTTTTTATTTTTTTGCACTGCACATGCGCAAATGCGCAAAGCGCATGCGTGAAGCGTGCACGTGCCCCCGAGGCGCGGCCACACAGCGTGGGAGGAAGCAAACCGGCAGTGAGGTAAGTTAGAACCCACCCCTGCATACAATTATGTATTTGATGGGACCCAGAAGGCATCTTTTCTCTGTTCTGGCATTTCCATTTGAAACAGCTGACCTTCTCAGATTTAGATGGCCCTGATACTAGTAGTTGGCCTCCTGCCACAAGCCTTGAAGACCTAGCTTTTCCCCTGAGCTTTAGGTCAGAATGGTAGATGAACCTGTCATGTGAATGTAGCTCATATGAAATTACTGTGACCTAGTCTCAATTGGATTGTGTTTTTTAAGTTGGTGTTTATGTTGGCTTTAATCTTATGTGGACCACTCACAGTTGCAGTTTACAAATTGGGCAGCTATATAAATTGATTAAATAAGTAAACAAACAAGCTATCCAGCTTCAGGATGGATGATCTTTTACTCTTAGTTTATTTAATATTGTTTGTGATCCCCAATATTTTGCTCTATTTTAAAACATTTGATTATATGCATGGCTTGCTCCATTTTTGCAAAAACAAGGGTGATAGGAATAATAATAATAATCCACTGTGTATGAAATTATATTTCCAAATTACATATTCCATATGAATCCTTGTGTGGTGGGGTAGGAAAAATGGCATAATAATAAACGGATGTGTCTCATACTTGTTAAAATGAACAAGGAGTTGAATTCACTCAGAAAACAGCATGTTAGAAATGCTAGAGATATCATTTCTAATATTCCGATCTGCTTATCACTTCTGTCTCCATATAATATGGCTTCCTGCAGAACCCTATTAAGCAAATCAGTATGAATCTTGAAATGACTCTGCACGGAAAAGGGCAAATAAAAGTGGATTGAGCAAATTCTTAGCAAGGCTCCTAAATTAACCCAAGAAAGATCCTTGAGCTTGGAGGATATTATTCAGACTAGGTATGGTTCATTCTTTTAAATGAACCTAAAGTCCTGGTTATTTGCTGCCTTGGGAGGCATTCGTCCTCACACGATGGAGAATACCCTTCAACTATTATCATGTCGATGGTATATCATAGAAGCTTGGTGATCTATAGTCATGGTAAACTACCACTCTTCCAACATGATAGCCTTGAAGAAATGAGTAGGGGGAGACAATAACAGCTGTGTTACCTGCTACTTCATGCAAGCAATTGTTCATCATATGTATATGCAAAGAACAAGCTACCCAACTAAAATAAGAACTAAAGTTAAGAACAACATAGGGTTATTTTCAAAATATGAACAAAAGCATATGTCTGCAAGATGCCTTGCAGCTTGAATAGGTTTCTTATTTAAATATACTTTCTGAGGATGGTTCTTCAGGATAAACTCTGAGACAGCAAGGCAGCCTGCGCTTAGTCCTTCATAATAATGTGTCTCAATAATGTTTCTAGAACTGGCAATTAGCAAGACAGGCTCCTGAATCATGAATATTGAAGGCGCATATACAGTATATGCAAAAGAATATACAGTAATAAGGATGAATTATATAAATCTATATAATCTATATTTTATCTATACATCTGATACAATTTCTCACCTTTGTAAGAAGGCAGAACTCTCTCTCTCTCTCTCTCTCTCTCTCTCTCTCTCTCTCACACACACACACACACACACACACCCACCACCTACCTACCTATATCTCAGTTGTAAAATTATTTTTCACTTTTTAAAATGCACATTTCTCTAATCTTCCTCTTTGATGTACATTTTCCATATACCTTGTTACATTTTTACATCAATTTTACATCGTCACCATGTGAGCTCTTTTAAAATGTACTTAGACTTTGTGTGTGTGTTTGTGTGTGTGTAAAGAGACCCCTGTGTTTGCTTTTTTTTCCTATGTAATTTCTGATAATATTTTTGTTGGATGCAACTTCTGCAAATACATGTTTTTTTTCCCTACAGGTTTGGACCAGAGAAGGATTATCACTGTTGCTTTGCTATGGTAGAAACCTGGATCTTATAAATTCATTTGTATAGTAATTGTTAGCAGAATGCTTTAACATTCTTAGTTGGCTATTAAAGTATTTTAGTATGAATACCTGGGCATTTAATTGTGACAAAGCTAAATATTTCCTTTTTGATGCACTTTTAATTTCCTTTAGAATCACTGAATAAGTCTCTGTCTGGATAACATTCCATAATCACAAAAAACATGACACCACCGGAATGCTGGCTAGATGTATATTTTAAATCTCATAAGTATTCTTAATAATCCTTTAAGTTTAATAACAACACACTTGATTTTTATCAATCAGAAGTGTATCAGTAATCAAGATGCAAGGATATTTATGAAACGACAACAAAAGCTGCATGAAGTTCTGATTTTTATTTTATATACCATCTATTTGTCCTTTATATAAAATGCTTTCTGAGAAAAATAAGAATTCTTGTTCAGCAATAGTGCATTTTGGTTTAGAGTAGAAAATGTGATATTGCTCTTTGCTTTTTCAGCTTTTTCAGACCATGTTATAGTATTTCTTTATTTCTTAAACTTATCACACTGTCAACTACCAAGGTTATCAGTGATTTACAATAAGTTTTTAAGTGATAAAAAAATAATACAATAATAATAAAATTGGAACATCGTGAGCTTTTATTTTGCCTCCTCTGTCTTCCGATTACTATGGTCAAATAGACTGACAGTTCCCCTGCAACATCAGATTTAAACTTTCTGAAAGAAGACCAGGAAGGTATTTGAGAGACATTTGGCACATAATACAAAAATCAGCTGGTGAAGAACAAATAAGAGGAACATTTCTATTTCAGAACACTGCTGTTTGCCTAGCTGTTCCTGCTGATAGGAAATAGGAAATTATTTACTGACACTTTGCTAGAAAGAAGATTATTGAGATGTCAGGTGTATGATTGATTGATTGATTGATCGATCGATTGATTATATGTTAAGTCATTGACTCCTAGTGACCACATAGATAGATTTTCTCCATGATGGCCTATCCCTAACTTCTTCTTACATTTTCCCAACGGTGCATCATTGACAACATAACTTAGTCCATCTACTTTGCTGCTGGTCATCTTCTTTTTCTTTCTGCTTCCACCTTTCCCAGCAGAGGAGCCTTGTCTAGAGAGCTGGATCTCTGGAATGACATGGGATATAGAATGGGTCTCTTTGGAAGGACAGGGGTATGACATTATTGTAATTATTTTGCCAGATGTAACAATGATATTCAGTCCTTAGGTCTTTTGGCTCTAGATTTCTTTTCAGAGATCAATAGAAGTAATGAATAATGGTAACAGCAACAGCAATTATGGTAACATAATTATTATTATGGTTGTAAGTCACTTTTTTCAGTGTCATTATAACCTTGAACAGTTGCTAAATGAATGGTTGTAAATTGAGACTGCTGTAACTTGTAATCAGGCTGTTATGAACAAGATGCCTGTCTGTTTGAATCTTAAACTCCTATAAGATCTTTACCTGTGTCCCCCCCCCCCAAAAAAAACCTTCTCAACCTCGTGGTACCAGTAGTTTTTACTACATTCAAATCCAAACTTCTAGCAAAGTTTCCAATGAATAATTCTGGCAACATGGTCATGACACTCCTTGTCATCAGTTTGTGAAATTTTGCTGCATTATTGTTCTTTTTTCCCCCAGAAAACAATCTACCTCTCTTCAGGATAATTTCTCAATATGCTGGGCTTGGCCCAGTACTTTTTTCCCCATAGAATTCAGTAGTTCTTTCTGATTGTGTTGTCAATATTTATAGTTTCCTATAATTCTAAACCATTTAATTTAATCCCATTTTAAAGTTTTGTGGGAAGACAATTGCCAACCCCAAGCAAACAGAGAAAGGGAAATTCCAATCCTTTTACATACATGACTATATACTCACTGTGTCTATGTTTCCCTCCAAAATTATTGAAGTAGTTACATGAATTAGACCTATCAATGTTATACCTAACATTGGATAGATTAAAACAATATATACCTTGATAACCTCACTTTCTTAAGACATGAAAGCTAATTTGAAGTACTAGTAGCATTTCAAGATTACACTACTCTTGTCTATAAAGAATATTTATTTTAAATTATTTCATTATTATTTTATTATTGTTTCTTGGTTTCAAGCAATATGCTGTGGTTTTTTCCCCCCATTCCCTGTTATGTCCACCACACCTTCATCTTTAAAACCACTATTTGTGGTTTTAAAGCATTGCTTTTTGTGTGTTTTTAATTCTTGTCTACTACCCAGAGTTGCTGGTAAATGAGCAGTCCTAGAACTTTAAATTATAAATGATAATAATACTTTAAAATTATTTTTAAAACTATTAAACATTTTACTGTTGGGTAAAATCAGTATGGACAAGTTGAAAACGTGATTAATAAATAATAGATCCAAAGAGTGGGAAAAGTGCTAAAGACAAAATTGAATGATGGAAATGCCATCAACCCCATCAGTATCTGTGCTATACCTTTGATTCAGGGGTGAAATGCTACCGGTTCGGCCCGGTCCGGGCGTACCGGTAGCAGCAGCTGCCAGTGGTTCGGAGAACCGGTAGCGGTGGCAGCACAAGGCTCTGCCCACCTGCCTGGATGTCACCATTTTCTTGTTTTTAACCCTCTGTGCATGCGCAAAGCGTTCTGCGCATGTACAGAGGGTGAAAAAGTGCCAGTAAGGAAGGTAAGTAGATTTCACAGCTGCTTTGATTCAATACACTGCTGGAATTATAAACTGGACAGAAGCTGAATTTGACTGAAAAACAAGAAAGCTAATGAATATTACATCCTCATAGTGATATTGATAGATTATACCTGGCCCAAAGAAATGGAGGCTGAGGTTTACTTCAAGTCAATCAAACTATCAAAAAAGAAAAGCATGCATAAGCAGATTACATAGAAGACAGCCAAGAACAAGCACTGATGCAAGTTAAAAACGGAAAGTTACTGAATGTCCAGGAAAAAAAACATGAATAGCAAAATAATGTAATAAACACAAGAACAGAATGCTGGCAAGTAAAAGCATTATATAGTCAAGTCTACAAAAGATTAAGAGGAAAGTGGATAAAAATAAAACCTGACAACGGCTAACAACTGGAACATTAAAAAAAGAAACTGAAGAGTTGATTTTGGCTGCTGAAAAGCAAACTATTTGAATTAAGGCAATCAAGCTCAGAATTGAAACATTGGCAAATGATTCAAAGGGCAGATTGTGCAAAGAACCAAAAGAAACAGTAGACCATATACTGAGCACATGAAAAAAGATCACACAAATTGATTATAAACAATGATATTACACAACATGACAAAATGATTTACTAGAACGTCTGTAAATTATCATGTGTCAGTAATGAAAAATTGGTGAAACAAAATTGAAAAGGTAGTCAAAAATGAACAGATTAAATTACTGTGGGATTTCTGAATACAAATTGATAAAGTCTTAGCCCATTAAACATCAGATTTAAAAGAAGAAAGTATGGATAATTAATGTGGCAAGGAGATAATGGAACAGAAGACAAAGAGTTGGAGAAGATCACATATTAAATCAAAATTGAAAGATTATGACATAGACCAGCCATGGTGGTCCCAGGGATTATTGGTACTCTGGCTACCATACATTGACAAAATTTTCATCAGTCAATTACCAAAGACCACACTGCTTGGATCCACACATATTCTATTCCATTACAATTCTAGATTTTTGGGAAGTACTCAATGTGAATGAAAGCCAACCCCAGGTAAAGAAGCGGCACCTGAGGTTTCACATTTTTGTGTATGTAATAATTTGTATGTAATAATTTGCTCATTTGTATCCCTGATTGCAGCAGCTTATAAGTAATGAGTAAAACCCAGTTTTCAGTCAAATAAGCAAAGTGACAAATGTCATGCTTCTATTATTTGTTTCTGTTACATAAAGTAGTGTATATAATGAAAAAGTGGTCTCTTTCTAATTAACACTGCATTGAATATGTGATATAAAACTTCCTGCTTTGGGAATGCAGACTTAAAACAAACAAAGCCAGCTCTAAATATAGTGCTCATCTGGGACCTTTCTTTTACTTCTGTTCTTAAAAAAGAAGATCCTTTGAATAGTTCTTGAGATGTTTGCCTCCTGACCTCACCAACCACTTGTCTTGACTTCTGATAATAGGTAATTGGGAAATATAATTATAGAATACATTTATTCAGAACAAAAGCCATTGTGCTTCCTGAAATGAAGAATTTAATAGGTTTTCTCAACAGTTATTTCCCTCCTCTTCTATTTAAAGCAGGCTTTATTTATTTATTTGTAGCTTAGATTAATACAATCTATTTCAGACTCATTGAAATTAATAGGTTAGCCATGCCTCATTTAAGTTCCATTAATTCCAGTTACTTTAATATGACAGACAACCCATTGAAGTTGTGCTGAATCCAAACTCCTACAGTATAAAATTACATTGGAATATTTGTTTTCAAATTGGCTTCAAAGGATTGTAAATAATTTTAAATGTTCTCAGCTGGGTATCCTTTATGCAGGTATGGTGATCATGTGTCTTGAAGAACTTGGTCCCTCCAGCTTTTTTTTTTTTAATGTTCTGTGTTGGTATTTAGACCTCTTTGTTAGCCAATTTTGAATTGTAGCAGGTGCTTTCAGCTGAGAGAAGGTAACTTCTGTCAGATATAGCTTGTTCCTGATTCTAACAACTTCTATTGACTTCTTTAAATTTAGGATTCTCCTAAATCTAAAACTAACTCAAAAATGTTGTACTGGACTCTTCACTAAGCTGACACCAATAAACCAACAATTTCTAGCCCAATCCAATGCTTTTTTTCTCCACAAAGTATTTCCACTCTTTTTCTGTACCTTGTGTCCAACTACAAAGTACAAAACACAATAAAGATAGTCCTTGATTTATGACCATAATGGAACCTGCCTGTTACAGTTGCAAGTCGTGTCAGTTATTAAATGCGGTGCCATTGTGATTGTCTCGCTTAATGACTCCTGTCCCTGTTATCCCTGATGGGGTCGTTAAGTGACCATGCAGGTGGTTAATTAGAGCATGGGGTGCCTCAGGGATTGGGAAGTGCATGGGAAGCTTAGCGAAGGCTCAGGTCCACATTGCAGTACTCCCCAGCTCACACATGGCCTGCTCCAGGCCTCCCAATGACTCCCTCACCTGCAGCATCTTGTGTTCCACTTCCAATTCCACCTCTCGGAGTTCCCACAGGCCTTCTCTGTTTCCCACAGCGTCCTCCCAATTGCAGCTCCTCCCAAAATGGAACTCACTTCCAGGATGGCAGGCCATGCAGGCCTAAGGAGGGTGAGGAATGATGGGCCTGCTCTCCTTTCCCAATGCTATCTCCAGAGCTGTGAAATGGTACCCACTTCCAGGATGGAGCCATTCAGCCTCCTCTGTGTAGGAAGGCCATGCAGTGAAGCGGCCACTTCCAGAAGAAGATCTATATTGGTATCTGAAAAGATACCAATTGGTGAAGGAGGTGGCAGGAGAGTCTGTGACCCAACTGGGTGGGAAGCAGATCCAAGTCCTGTGGGGATCTAGTGGGTCAGGAGGGGGCGAGATAGGTAGTGAGGCTGCTGAAGCATCTCTATGGTCACTCATAAGGAATTTCAAAGCACCCAAATTTTATTTATGTGACTGTGGGGGTGCTACAGCAGCTGTAACTTCATACAGGGGTTGTAATCCTCTTTGTTCAGTACTATTGAAATTTCAAATAGTCACTGAACAAACAATCATAAATTGAGGACTACCTATGGTGTAATGAATATGTATGTTTATATAAACATATGCACGCAAACATATATAAAACCTATCCAGAGGAAGGAAAATAATTGACTACCTCTTTCCAGAAATAGAAAGGTAGCAGGGTACAGCTGGGAAATTATCCAGTAGAAGAATGTGGTAGCTTAAGATACAGGCTGAATATCATCTAAGTTGTTACAAGAAACTAAACAGAATGTTCATAAGCCACTATTGCAAAATAGGCAATATACAATCTTTAATCATAACCTTTTTCCAGTCCAGCTGTCAGCAAATCCAAAAAGAACCACCCAAAATAACATGTGCCATTTTAACCCTGTTCAAATCAACTGAC
The DNA here is from genome assembly GCA_003457575.1 of Thermophis baileyi. NCBI lineage: Eukaryota > Metazoa > Chordata > Lepidosauria > Squamata > Dipsadidae > Thermophis > Thermophis baileyi. Next base: position 1,532,455 of record QLTV01001997.1, read on the forward strand.
TTGATGTTCCCTCTTTTTATGTACAACAATCTTGCTCTTTAATACATTCTGATGATTGTTGATCCTTATTCCAAATATCTTCACTACTTCAAATAGCCTACTTTGTAAATCCAGCAAAAATAAATTATTCCAATTGCTCTCTGGGATTGACATTTTTTTATTTCTTTCTTAATTTTTAAAACCCCATCCAATTTTTTTTATATGTAATGACAAATCTTGTTCAAAATCTTGTTTGTGTTTTTGGATAAATTTTGTTGCATATCTTTTTCTGTAACATTTCTTCTGGAAACAGACTGTATAACACAGAGCACAGCTTGGATGATCTCATGTCCTGCCTTTGTCCAGAGATGCTTGAAGGAGCTGATCTATTCATTGACTCCTTACCCACAAGCGTTGGTTACATTTTTGGCGGAACAATCTTCAGTCTACCACTTTTCCCCAGAAGCAATGTAAAGTAATTATCTTGGAAAAATTTATTCTAGGTTCACAAGTTGTCTCATTAATTTGCAAAATGTAAGTACAAATGTTTCCAGTTTGTTCCAATTTGCACAAGATGTTAGCAAAGAGGTGGAATAAATATTTCACAAAAGGATAAGGTGTAAATATATTTAAACATTAACACATTGCTTGACATTAAACTATAAAGCACACTGCGTTCAGATTCCATACAAGCACACTCCTATGCTGAACTCCTGAAGCTGAGTTAATTAGAAATTCCATAACTTTGGCATGAGGATTTGTACATTGCCTATAAATGTTCTGCAGTAAAGAATATTTATCTTGCAGCAATAAAGATTATTTTGTGATCAGTAGCAATGATGTCACATGATTTTGCCACAATAAAGACATCATATTTTCAGTTACTACTTTCTGATAACTTATTATTTTACCCCCTTATCCCATTTTTGTCAGACATTATCAGCCTCCATTATTAACCTCTTCTCCAGGTTGGTTACACTTTTGATGGAATGAAATGAAGGAATAAAACAATTCATGTATCTGAACAGCTAGCTTGGTTTTTTTGGTTGCATAAGGATGTCCTAATGTTCAGTGTCACTGCTTGACCTTCTGGTAATTCAGATATTCTTGTATTATGAATAATTTCAATTTACTATAATTACAGGCACATTTTTGCTAAAGTGTTCACAACTCTTTGTCACTAACGTATCCTTAAAAAATGAATTGTACTGCACACTTTAAAATAATGATTACTTGTTTGATATCTTCTCTTTACAAATAGCAATACCAGTGTGAACTAAATATAATGTCCTTCCTTCTTCTTTCTATAGCTCACCAGTATAACATCTCAATAAGTTAAATAGCTGGATGACTTTTACCACCCAGGAGGTAGTTGTAAATGTCAGTGCTTCCCACTTCAGCAACTGAAAATTATTTTATTATTCCCTTGACCTGAATAAAATATCCACATAGGACTGAAAAAAAATCCCCAGTTCTCAATATTATTTAAATATTCTAAGGGAAAAAATATCAATACATATTTTATACAAATATTTAAAAAATGACTGCATAGTAACGATAAGGAAAGCCTCACTAGCATTCAAAGAAGTCATTCCCAATTGGATTTAGGCAGTTTTCATTTTTCTGTGGGATCAATCCTCATCTTATGAAAGAATAGTATAGAAATAAAGAGGAAAATCTGAAAAAACTTCTAGGGTAACAGGGGATAATGTCCCTAACCCTAACCCTAACCCCAAAAGCAATTAATGAAGGCCTTTGCTTCTTATAATTACTGTATCAATTGAACTTCCATTTATTAAATGAAGCAGTGAGGGAAGACTACCCAGCTGAATTTTCTCACCGAGTAAGACCAACACTCTCCTATCGATTATATTGTCATTTCATGATCCTTAATGCCATATTTAAAGGTAAAGGTAAATGTTCATATTCAAAATTGTCATTATTATATTATTATTATTATTATTATTATTATTATTATTATTATTATTATTATTATTATTATTATTATTATTATTATTATTATTATTTATNGACTACCCAGCTGAATTTTCTCACCGAGTAAGACCAACACTCTCCTATCGATTATATTGTCATTTCATGATCCTTAATGCCATATTTAAAGGTAAAGGTAAATGTTCATATTCAAAATTGTCATTATTATATTATTATTATTATTATTATTATTATTATTATTATTATTATTATTATTATTATTATTATTATTA
>QLTV01001997.1:1542250-1557067 GCA_003457575.1 Thermophis baileyi
ATAGATAGATAGATAGAGAGATAGATAGATAGAGAGATAGATAGATAGAGAGATAGATAGATATACAATACATACATACATTCATACATACATATGCACATATGATATATGTGCATATGCACATATATGCACATATATGCACACATATTCACAGATAGATAGCTTGCCTGCCTGCCTGCCTGCCTGCCTGCTTGGGTTTGGTTGAAACTTAATAACAATAGCATTTAGACTTATATACCAGTCCATAGTGCTTTACTGCATTCTCTGAGTGGTTTACAAAGTCAGCATATTGCTTCCAATAATCTGGGCCCACAATTTATTAACCTCAGAAGGATAGAAGGCTGAGTCAACATCGAGCCCTATTAGGATCGAACTCCAGACTGTGGGCAGAGTTTAGTCTGCAATACTGCATTCTAACCACTGTGCCATCAGGGTTCCTTAATGATATCATTTGGTAAGCCAGAGTCAGAAATGATTGATTGGGTATCATCACATACTGATGAAACCTTGACCTGTGATGATGGTTGACATCACCCGGCAACTTCATGAAGATGTTAAATAAGAGTGGAAAGAGATTAGACCTCTAAAAATCACTTCAAAGTAAGGTTTCTCTGCACCTACCAACACTGACTAGAACTGGCCCTAGTATCATCACAACCCCATGCTTCCCCTCCAAATCTCCAGAGCTTGTCCAAAAGAATAACATAACAAAAGGCATCAAAAGCCACTGAAAGATCAAGGAGGGCTAGGATGGATTCACCACCGCCATACCCACTAGAGCAGGGGTCCTGAACCCCTGGGCCATGACTGAGCTGTGCAAATGGTGGGTGAGTGTGTGAGCTTGCACAGATCCACTTGTGCAAGCAACAGGCATGCACACTTGCATGCAAAATTCTGCGCAGACAAGCACGCACACCCGATGCTTGCATGGAACCATCCCCTCCCCCCCCATGCTGACAGTGCCAGGCTGTAAAGCCAGAAAGGTTGGGGAACCACTGCACTAGAGGTTGTCCTCAAGGTCCAGCAATACAGTCTCAGAGCTATAACCAGGTCTAAATCTTGACTGAAAAGAATCCAAATAACCCATTTCTTCCAGGAGTTGTAAACTATCAATCTTCTCAACATTCTTCTCTAAAATGGGAACACTGCACACAGGCAAAGTTTGTCCTGTGGATATGGTGGGTCAAGAAATGATCTGTTGTGGAGATGGCAGATCATCACCTCTTTCAAGGCAGGTAGAACCACCCTTCTTATAAAGTGGCATTAACCATTGCATGGACCGCCTGGGAAGCCATGACCCAAAACTCACAGCTCTAAAGACCTTGTCCACATCATTAGGACTAACAGATTTAAACTCTTCCCAGATAACTGGGCAAGACCATGCTTGAGATACCTCCATAGAAATTGTGCCACAAGAGTCAAACCTTGAGTGAATCCAGTTTATTCTGACAGATAGATAGGACAATGCTCATAGTAGTCCTGTAAGTGTTTCCCAAACCTTCTTTACCCAGGAGGCAGTGTATCATCTTAAAGAGAGCCACTGGCTAGCCACTGATGCAATAAGAGCAGGAAAAATAAGAATGTTTTGTTACGCCTATCACCACAATGTAATGCAGAAAAAACAGCTCTTACCATGCTTGATCAAGTTCACTTTTCATTTTGCTCCAGTGACAGCCTAGGCATCTCTTGTGTCACTTCATCACCTAGAATTCCTGAAACCAGATGCTGCATCTGAGAACTCCAAGGCCAAAAAAGGAGTGATTTGTACATGACAAGAGATTGATAGTGGTCCGTTGTAGTGAACAAATTCCAGTTAATGTCTTCACAGCCTCAGAATGAAAACAAGATCCATTGTGCCACATTCACTGTAATTCAGATCACAGGTAACATGGATTGGATCTCTGGTTGCCATGAATTTGCAAGCAGTCTCTAAGTGAGGCAGAATTAAAGTCTGTCATTAACTGGGAGGAGTAAGGAAGGTGGCCTTGACAGATATGCAGGATTTATTGCCCAGGCAAAAGTGGCTAAAGCATTTTTAAAGTTCATAATAAGATAATATTCAGAAGCAGGTCAGACAGATGTGCCCTAATTCACTGAATTCACAATCAGAATTCAAAGATTCTGTTACTATTGCCAAACTCAATAAATGTAGACTTGCTATGGAGTTGATTTCTTGGTCTGGTCAAATTTCTTGGGCTGACAATAATCTAAGCCTGGGGAATTCAATCTGGCCAATCTTGAGCACCTTCAGCAGGAAGATTGCCACACAGCAGTGAGGCTGGTACACTAGCAACAGTCCCCTCTGATTCCTACAGCCCAAATTTATAAACAGTGCTATTTGTGGCACAGTGCCACAAAAGCCATCCGATTCTCTCTAATAACAATGCCTATGTTCCTACCCCAACCTGACAACTGGTTCAACACACAACATCTTGCAAGACGCATCTCTAAGACAGGACCCCCTCCCCTCAGTGTCCAGCCAGGTTTCAGGAATGAAGGCTAGTTCTTGTCTATGATTAGATTGTGGATGAAGAAGCTTTATTATAGCTAATTGTACATTAAGTAGCAACAGCCAGAAACCAGGGCCTCTGGCATCCTGATTAAAAGACTGTGAGAGAGCACAGAGGATTAGAAGACAAAATCAGTACAATACTAAACACTATATTTCAGGAAATTGCCTTTCCTGAAAGCAGCTTGCTCCATCTCGTGCCATATTGTCATCTACCCATTTGCCCAGTTTCCCCCAAACATCCTAACCTTGTTGGTCCTCATCTGTTTTCCCTTCTGGAATAAGGATCTACCATTCCTTTGAGGTAGTCCAGAAAAGAAGCATAAACCATGAGAAACACTACCTTTATTATAAAATTATAGTAAGAGAATTTTGCAAGTCTCAAATTATTTCTCCTTTTGTTTATTTTTACTTTCTCCAAAACTAGGGAAGGCCCCTTTTGAGTCTCTTCCTATGTTCCTTTTGCTTTTGTGGGCTGAGATACATACATGAATACCCTCTTTGCATGGTGGTTGTCTAGTCTGCAGCCCTTCCTATTGGATCATCATCACCAAGGTCATTCCACATACTATTACAGGATCAAATTCAGCCATCCAAACCTCCAATTATACCATCCATCAACTTGAACTAGCTTTACGAATGCGTCTGACACCTCAGGACTACCAGCTATCCATGTGTTTTACCAATATTTTTGCCTCTCTGTCTCTTCATATCACACAAATGTATGTTATATTTACCCTAAGGAAACAGAGCATTAGGTGAAAGTATTCTATGTCCATTCTAAATCTATTGAACTCATAACTCTAGCTATTTCACAAATGGAATTAAGTTCAATTCAGAGCATCAATAATATAGTAAGAGGGTTTTCCTTCTTTTTCTGTTTTGTGTAGTCTACCGCTTACTTAATTCTTAATAACTAATACAGTCATATTTTATCATTGCTTCTGCATTTTCCTGGTCCTGAAAAGCAAACAAAATCAGACACATGGTTGTTTTCTGGCTATACACAACTTGGATGATAGATGATGGAAAAAATCACGTTTGCCTTCTTTAATGATAGAAGTAAAAAAAAAAAAGTACCCGGTGAGAATATCTTGTATCATCTCAATTAGTTTACCCTTTCGGTATCACTTTGGGAGAGAGCTATGATGATGAATTAGTTTGTATGGAGAACAGGAAAAAGTAATAGCAATGTTGTTTCTAAGAACAAGTATCCCACTCAAGATAAATGTGCACATTGAGGCGATTTTCTGAGAGGGAACCTAGTATCAGCAAATAAAATGAGAGCCAGTACTGCTTTGAAATGCTGGTTGCTGCGTTTGGTCATGACTGTTCTGAATATCAAAACATTTTAGCAATTTTTTTTAAAAAATATATGTATTCTATTAGATGTTGGTGTCCACCCAATGGAAAGGATGAAATTGAGCCCATTTACAGCAGTTACCTATGCATGGATTAGGAGGGACATGGGAGGGGAAGGGGAAGAGGAGACTCCTGCAGAATAACAGTTTGTAAAAAAATTGTTATTCTATATTTGGAAGATTGACGAAGCCATCCATGATGTGAGATAAATGTCTAAAAAATTACATATCACAAATCAAGGCAGTTTGGCAATGAACCTATAGTTTTACCATCTATGAAATGTGGCTTGATGTTCCATTTTTCAATCTCTGATATTAAGAACTAAATGACACACTCCTTTTCTCAAATTCTGTCATATTAAGGAACTGAGAGCTGTACTGTAACATCCAAAATTGATTTAATAAAACAAATAAGGAAAGAAAATGGATTCTTTTTATATAGAATTACCGGTATATTCTCTATTTGCTGTGTACACGGCCTACAAAACCATGAATTATAGATCAGATTAAACAGATTTGGAATATTGAAATATGCAATATTGTAAAGCATCTTGTTCTTTAAAGCAAATTACAATTATGATACTTTGCTAGCTGTCCATTAATTCCAAAAACAAACTTTCTCCATCATTAGGCAAAAACATCCTGCAAACAATCCACCAGCTCTATACAGTAGCATAGGTAAATAATCCAAAAAATGTTTATAATATATTATGTAGCAAAGGGCTGACAGCAAATCTAATTGAACAAACTGACATATTAATTATAGATTAGTCATATCTACATATGAAGTTAGGAGCAAATTATGGCTAAAGATTGAGCAGTACGCATATTAAAAGTAACCCCTCCCTTGCCTCATATATCTATTTCAGATCATGAAAGCAATTTATCTACATGGATAATGTCTTCATTATCAGTGACTTATGGCATATTCTAAAACCATCCAATCATAATTATACCAACATAAGAACAATGAGGAGAGACTTTATATCATTTCAATGATGGTTCAGTTATGTTATGAAAATGTTATAAATCATTAATAAGGAAATGAACTTTAACTTATTTTCACTTAGATTGTATCCCCATTTCCCGGCCTTGCTCCATTAACTATGATTTTCAATCCACATGGAAACAGGCAGTGGCAACTAAAATCTGATCCTTGGGCTTCTCTCCAGGTCTTCTACTCTGCATGGGATATGATCATGGCAAAGCAGATTAAACAGCATGTAGCAGACACAGAATGCTAATTGGATCTAGCCAGGACCCCAACTTTTATTGCCAGTGAATCCAACAGGTATTCTGCCTCCCTTATTGCATCTCTAATCAACTGGAAGTGTCTAAGCAAAAGGGCCCAATGTCATGTCCTCATCTCAGCTGTCTTTGAAGGCTGATACAGGAAGATTCCTTACCAGTGACTCTGGACACAAATAAATGTGCTTCTCCAATGCCTGTCCTACAGAGACATTTGTATTAGCCTCATGTCACCATATACTGCATAAACACTTAGGACATACAGGACAATTTTACACCACCCAGTTGTTTCCAGATAGGCAGCAACCCTATTACAAGTTACAATGTTGTCAAGTTCTCGCAGCAGGACTCATTGGATGATAACCCTCCCCATGCTATACACTAGTTTTATTAAGCACCTAATTTGCCATATCCAAGTGCTTAGTAACTTGGCACAGTCTTCCACATTCAAATCTTTTATGTTTTCCTATCCCAATCTAATGCTCCTACACATTCTGTTAGATTTTTTTTCTCTTTTTATATATACTTTTTATTTCTTATATCTTGTATATCTTCTGGTTTTTCATACCTTTTTTAGATTTAGATTTTTATTTTTACTCTTGATGTATTTTTTAATGACTGTCTCTCACTTTTCTTATACTGATCTATGATGGTAATAAACATTTGATTTGACTTATTTTCACAATGGACATATTCATCATGGGAATAGTAAACAAAGACAAATAATTGAAGTGGTATCCTGTCACAAATTACCATTATACAGTAAATTCAGAAAATAAACTCAGGTAAAGTTTTAGACTAATATCACTTCTCTAAGAATAATAGGCTTGTTTTTCCAACACTTTATATTTGAAGCATGCACATGAAATGTTGGAAATATAGGGATGGGATTCTAAGTCTGCTCACAGTGAACTTTGTAAATAATTATGAATTGTTTGATGGCTCTTATTCATTAAAGTCCTTGATGTAACAGTTTCAAAACATTAGTGCTGGATGATTTGCATTTAACATTTACTGTACAACCAAATAACTATTATTATATTAAAGGCATGGTGATTTATCACAACATAATTAGTAGAAAAGTCATGCATATAAATTAGCCCTATTTCCAGATGCCAAGAGTATCTCGGCTCCTGCTGTGTTAAGGAATGTGAATTCTTTTGCAAGATAATTTCACAAGTAATAATAAAAATGGTATAATCTACTTAGAAGATAACAGTAATAAAAACAATCTTTCTAAAGGTTCAGTTCTTATCACGTTCCACAACCATCTTGGAGATGGATAGGAAATAATGAAACAACATTTTACAAGCCATTATATGATGTCATATTATGATGTTATGAAATAATAACTCAAGCATTCCTTTGCTATCAGTAACTAGAAACCTCTTGGGTCATTGTTTGACAGACATTTCCTTGTCGGAGTCCCCAATGCCTTCAACAATGGCAGAGTTTCTAATGTATCAGTATTTGAAAAGTTCTTAAAAATTTGAGGAGATATTCAGAAATTTATCTGTCTTGAAAGTAACCCTGGTTGAACTGTATAACACAGTGAAACATCAGAAGTTAACCACGGGAAATGTTTTATGACATTTTGTATTATGAAATAAAATCTGTTAAGATCATTTTTATGTCATAAAATGTTTTAGAAAATTTGCCAAATTTCAATTCCATGAGAGTCATGCATCCTAGATTTTGGATACATTCTGTAAGTTATACTTTGGTTCAAAAATTGTTGCCTGATGCCCAATTTCACCCAGTTAAAGGTTATGGGAGCAATCGTTTTAATAGTATATAGATGAAATAAGTGTATGGTAAAGTGTTTCAATATATTAATTAAGTCATATTAATGTTTGGCAATTGCATGGAAGCAGAGTGCATGTACTGACTGAATCTCTTATTTGTATATGGTCAGCATGTTCACATATTACAGAGTATATAAATGCTGACTGAGTAATATAATCCTAAATAATAAACTATGGGAATAAAGTATACATTCTTGGGCTATTCAGGTATGTTTACAAAATAAGTCCTGAATTTTATATGGCCATAACAAATAAAAGGTGGAAATATCAGCTTTCCTATATGTTTCCATGCTTAAAACATGGTGAGAATCTACAATCTGATCCATAATTATTGTATTTTGAGAATGTACAATTTTGTTTTTAAATTAAATTATTCTTTGTTCATTTCAAATAAGTACAGTAGTTAGCAGGACTCCTGTGATTAATGTGTCAGAATATTTAGCTAAAACCAATTTGCAGCAGCACTCAAAACTCGTTGGATGATGACATGTGTTATAAACTAGATTTATTGAGAACCTAGTTTGCCATATCAGAATGTTTTGTAACTTGATAGTTTTCCACAAACTAACCTTTTATATTCCCTAATCCATCTAATGTTCCTACCTCCTTTAGATTCTTGTATTGCTGCTACAATAAAAAGGTGCCTCTCAATGAATTGGGCAGCATCTCCCCTCCCCCCCCCAAAAAAACCAGTGGCTAAAGATATCACACAAACTATGCATAGCAGACACCCTCCTGTCCTAATTTTTTTTTTTACAAATGCCTTTGTAAATCTCTGACAACACATCTAATAAAGCCCATGAAGATTGTTCTTTGCTTCCCCGCCTAGAAGCTATTAATAGATGTACAGATATGTACAGTAGGCAGCTGATTTTCAAAATGTGATAACTTGCAATTAATACTGTTTTCTTTAAAGATACATTTTTGAGGCTTCCCAGTAATTTTTCTTATCTTTTGCCCATCTAGAAAAATTTGGAAAAAGCAGTTCTTTTTAAAAATGGTAAGCTCTGTCCTCAGTACTGCAACCAGCTATCTATAAAATATTTAATAGTAACCATAAAAGTGGAACTATATAAACATGTAAGTAACCTTCAGCTATTTTAATTACACAGTAGATACTGACTTTGCCAGATTGTAGTATAGCAGACTTTAGATACAATGGACAAAAACTATTTGCTACTTGATGTATGCATAACATTCTGTTTGATCTAATAGAAATTAAAGTCTGACACCCCTTCTTCCCAATTAATGCAGTAAATGAAGTGTTTACTTGTATTAATAATCTTGTAATTATGGAAGACACATAACTTATGCTTTGTGATTTATCCCAATGGCCAATTTACCCAATTTCTAATTGTCAGATTTAGCCTTCACATAGACACACTCAAAGAGAAAACATACTTGCAACTCATCATGACATCTATCTTTATGAATTTGAAGTTTATTTGGAAATTGAAGAAAATATTATTGAAATGATTGTCATTTTAGTTTAGAAACTGTTTCTATTCATAACATTTGTACAGGTATTTTTCATTTGCCTCAGGGCATAATATGGATGACATTGTCATGATTCCTGCCAAAAGTCCTGAATATCTTGGTAATATTTGAGTTCAGTATATGCAAGTTAGTTTTCATCACTCTGCAGTTTCAACTGCAAGATTCTCACATGTTAAATTATGTCCTCCACCTTTTGCTATGAATAAAGCTTGATATTTTTAATGATGGTGAACATTCTGAATGTACAATAAAATAGCCTGAGTCCACATATTGTGCTAATCTATAGTAGTTTAACCTTGACTTGCTTAATGAATCTTGGCATGATGGCTCACGCAAATGAAGCCATAAACCATGCTTTGCAAATGATAATGACTGAATTCACCTACTGAACTAGGTCAAACAAAGCAAATTACATTACATGGGATGGAACAGATGTAGGTAAGACTAAGTGACTATGGATACTTTGGCCTCCCAGTTTTGGACTGGTTCCAACTTTGGTCATGTATGGCATTATACTTGCCTCTTCAGGACATCTGCACAACTTAGGGTCCTGTGTACTTTCAACTCTTACATGAGTGGCATCTGTGGCTAAGAAGGCCTTTGCACAAATTTATTTAGTCATTTAGTTTAATCACCTCCTGACTTTCTTGAAGATCACTTAAAAACTAAAGTAGTTCAGAAGGTGGGGGCACTGGCAGTTATAGATATGCTTCAGCAGACCCATGTGACACCTGTTCCATTAGACTTCCAGGTGCAATTCAACCTATCAATCCCTTCACAGCATAGAGCCTGGTTATCTTAGGGACTCCCTGTTTCTCATCCTTTCTTCTCATCTCACATGGTCTGACAGAGTTGGCATGCTCTGAGCCTCATAAAGTAAACAATATCAACTGGTGGGACCCAGGAAGCAGGTCTTCTCTACTTTTGAGGAGCGTAAGGATGATGATAGCAATAGACTTACGCTTCACAGTGCTTTACAACCCTCTCTAAGCGGTTTACAGAGTCAGCAGAGACCTTCAAATTTCTAGGTTCTACCATATCGTAAGATCTAAAATGGACACCTACCATCAAAAACATCATCAAAAAAGCACAACAAAGAATGTTCTTTCTGCGCCAACTCAGAAAGCTCAAACTGCCCAAGGAGCTGCTGATACAGTTCTACAAAGGAATTATTGAGTCTGTCATCTGCACCTCTGTAACTGTCTGGTTTGGTTCTGCAACCCAACAAGACAGACACAGACTTCAGAGGATAATCAGAACTGAAGAAAAGATAATTACTGCCAACCTGCCTTCACTTGAGGACCTGTATACTGCCCGAGTCAAAAAGAGGGCTGTGAAAATATTTACAGACCCCTCGCATCCTTGACATAAATTGTTTCAAGTCCTACCCTCAAAACGACGCTATAGAGCACTGCACACCAAGACAACTAGACACAAGAACAGTTTTTCTCCGAACGCCATCACTCTGCTAAACCAATAATCCCCTCAACACTGTCAAACTATTCACTAAGTCTGCATTACTATTACTAATAATCTTCTCATCGTTCCTATCACCCATCTCCTCCCACTTATGACTGCATGACTCTTTTATGTACACTGAGAGCATATGCACCAAGACAAATTCCTTGTGTGTCCAATCACACTTGGCCAATAAAAAATTCTATTCTATCTATTCTTCTATATTGCCCCCAACAATCTGGGTCCTCATTTTACCGACCTCGGAAGGATGGAAGGCTGAGTCAACCTTGAGCCTGGTGAGATTCGATCTGCCAAACTGCTGGCAGCCGGTGATGAGCAGAAGTAGCCTGCAGTACTGCACTCTAACTACTGCGCCACCGCGGCTTGATCTTGATGGAGATATGCAGGATCTGTTGCCTAGAGCTGAAACATGTTTAAGTTCAAAATGAGATAACATTTGGAAGCTGTTTTGGCAGATACCTTCCTAATTCATTGAAGGAGAGAAGGAGATTTATTCTTATAACCCACCCAGAGTCACTGACAGTGAGTTGGGCAGCCATATAAAGTTTCATAAAGTAAACAAATAAACAAATGCATACATCACAATCAGACTTGTAAGATTCTGATATTGAGCCAAACACAATGAAAGCAGTTTTACCTTTCCGATGGAATTAATTTCAAGGTCTGGTCAACCTAGTGGAGTGGACAATCATGGTGCCTGCCCACTGATGCACAGTTCCCCCAGAAATTTGTATCCTGGCTATGGTTAAATGAGAACTTAAAACATGGTTCTGTCTTCAGACCTTGCAGCAGAGTGAGTAGTTGAATTATTGTGTAATATTTTTTCAAATTTCCCACAGATTTTTTAAAAATACTGGTAATATAATTATATGTTTTTACTTATTTTTATTGGTTTTATTTTGTAAGTAGCTCAGAGCAATACAAGATTTGGGTAGCCTATAAATCTCATAAATAAATAAACTGCTGCAACATGAGTAAAATTTACCATACTTTCTGTGATTGTAGTTCTTCCAATGCAAATAGCTATTTATACTCAAGATATGTTCAGATGTTGTCAATACTAGACTACCTCTTTGCTATAGTCACATGGTGAGAAGTCAGACTAATCTTATTAAATCCCAGTCACTAGGCAAGATTAATATGGCAACAGGTGAGAAGGATAGCTGTGAAATGTCTCTCCAATGATGGTCCAGGAAGCACTAACTACTCAAAATGGAACATATTTATAGGTACAAAAGCAAGGGCACAGGAAAAAAAATGTCTGTAAACAATGCAAATAAATTGATTGAAAAAATAACATTAGTTATAACCTACAGACATGTGCACTTATCGTACAGTACATATCTATTCTATGCTGAACACAGCTGTTTTCAAGATTTTCTTCATCTGATCTTCTCCATACATTTTGGAATTCTTGTTTCCTAATGTACTTTGTTGTTTTTTTTTTAATAAAAATTTATTTAGCATATGGGCAATTTGCTAGAGCTTTTTGGTTTTCACACATTTATTTGATCTTAGGAGGAAAATACCATGACCGCAAAACTGAAACTGAACTGAGCATATGCTTCCACATTTAAAATGGGGAGGGGGGGGAGGATGACGAAACAATGTGTGGAATCCTTTCATTACTAATTATTGGGATCTTACAGAGCTTTCAACAACAATATGTTTGAAACAATCACACTGAACAAAACTTTAAAAGTTCTGAATCTGTGAGCCGCACAACTATTATTTGCTGCTCTTCTTTCCACTGGGAAACTTTTAAGTGACAAAGTGTGTATTTTTCTTTTCCCTCCCTGGCAAATAAAACTCAAGAGAACAACAGGATAAGATAAACAGCACAGAGGGATACTTTCTTCAGTTTTTTATGCTTATAAAACGCATATCCTTAGATCTGTGAGAAGACAGTGTGAGATAAGCAGAGAATAATATTCAGACTTGATTTTTGTCTTCAGCTATTTTTTTTTTTAACCAAACCAATGCCTTCCTTCCTTTCTTCCTCCATTGATAAAGCTTATCCTGACTGGATAATCTCAGAAAACATATTTTTTTTAAAAAAAAAATGTAATAAAGCTACTTCAACTTTTGCTCCTTAGCTTTTTTCTACTGTGTAGCTGTTCAAAATGGAAAGAAATTCTTAAAAATAAACTACACCTTATATGTATGACCTGTGTTTGTAGTAATAGTTATATCTTCATTTTTCATCTTGTAAGAGCAGAGGGATTGGAACTAAAAACAAATCAATGCACAGAGTTAGGTTCAGGGGTGAAATGCTCCCAGTTCGCTCGTACCTGTCGGTTGCCGTAGAGCCGGTCGCCAAGGTAGCGCGAGGCGCCACCCACCCACCCGGATGCCGCCATTTGGGTTCTTTTACCCTCTGCGCATGCGCAAAGCGTTCTGTGCATTCGCAGAGGGTAAAAGAACCCAAATGGTGGCGTCCAGGCGGGTGGGCGGCGCCTCGCGCTACCTTGGCGACTGGCTCTATGGTGACCGACAGGTACGAGCGAACCGGGAGCATTTCACCCCTGGTTAGGTTCATTGAGCCAAGCAGCAGAAAACATGTAGCAGAAAAGCAGTAGCAACACGGCTCAGAAAGAATTAAGATTTGACTTGGGCATCTACATGCAAAACTCATTTACCAAAAATAAGTCCCCCAGTTAGGCAAAATAGTGTTTTAGATGAAAGTCTGGAATTCTTGCAATGTTTTTTCTTGAGTCATCACCAGTGTCACTTTTTTCTGCTTTTCCAAAGTTCGATCTGAAGTGTGAATTGTTTTCATTGTCAGCAATGTCTGTTTTGCAACATTTATGAGTAGGTAGAACATGAATGAGCATGGCAATCTATTGACACTTACAAAAATCCCTATATCAAGAACAGGTAATGCTGCTAAGAAGTAGACTGCAGGGGTGTCAAACTGGCGGCCTGTGGGCCAGATGCGTCATATGCAGGCCTCGCCCACCCCAGCTCCGTGAAGGGAAAAAATATCGCAAAACATCACGTAACGGCAACATGACACGGTAAGTTTCACACCCGTGAAGTAGAGGGACAAATACCTTCTTATCTTCTATTAATCTTGGTCCAAGCAGTCATACCTGTTTTATTTTTATCTTGCAGAGTATCAAAATCCTTTTTACCTTTTCATGAAACATGTGCCTACTCAGAATCTTGACTATTTTTCCCTGTTTTGGGTTTTGGGTGGGTGGGTTGCTGTCAAATACATCTCTTCCCAATCTACAGCTATTTTTCTAAGCCTGGAGCTGCAGTTGAGTTCTGTTTAGTACTTTGTATATAATGTATTCCCTAAAAGCCTATACTGGGGATAAAACCTCATATAAAACTGATAATAAAACCTCTTCTTCTTTTCCAGAATGAAAAGAGGAAAAATACAGAGTAGTTGCTGAGCAAACACTCCCTCTACAGGCCTATTCTGAGAGCCCTTTTAGACAGATTTCAACAGTACAAAACAGCAGTAGAAATGAGAAATTTTATTGTTTTGTGAGATTTATTGTAATCAGAGAACAGATATAAATGACAGGAGAAAAAGTCCCTGCTTTAGTTAACATCATGAACATCTATATTTCTCTATTCTTACTAAAACATCTTAAAGCACTATACATGAAACACAACAAATGCTACAATTATTAAAATATAATAAAATTAAAACATATTACCATATATAATACACATAAATACATGCAGACACAGAGAAGTTAGTCATACAGAACATTCAAATCCAGAAATCCTGGGAAACAGATGAATTTTCAACAAGTGCTTGATTCTGACTAAAATAAATGTTAACAGTACCATCACATCATTCTTAATTTACCATTACAGTATAGAATCTGCCTCATATTTTAAAACCACCCACTTCCAAAACATCGTGTGGCCCAGATATTCAAGAGCTGAAAGGAAACACTGAATTCTATTTTTCACAATATTAGCATAAAGAAAATTTAATTTCAGTCGGTAAATGAAGAAAAATGTATTCACAGGCGTGGGAATACACCAAGCTCTAGGGCACTTTAGAAATCATGAAATGTTTGTGACAAATAATTACTGCTATTAACCTAGCTAACTCCAACATATATAATTATGTGTTGTAACACAACACAGTTGGTCTTAAACTAAGTTTATTTCTTGATGCTACAGAAAAACAATAGTTTCTCTGTTGCTAAGTGCGCAGCAGAAACATTGTGCAGCTTTTATGTTAACCTTCTACAAATGCACAGACACCAAAAGCCAGGAGAACAATTAGAAAAAAAATTAAATGTACGAAAGAAAATAATTAAACACAGGAAAGAATAAACTGTGCATAGTAAGACTCCTTGTCTATCTCGTCAAGCATTTAAAGAACCTTTTGACAACTTTAAGACTCCTTATACTATAAGCTTTTATGTACTAGAATTTACATCAAATGCAGCTATTAAGTGGACTTCAGTGCCTAAATGTTAACTCTACAGTAAAACAATTCAATTAGGCTTTAAAGCTACAGGACTCTTTATACATTAGCCATAATTAGGGCTACCAGAATTGGGTAGCAAAAATCCAGCTATCCACTAGCTGGAAACTGTTAGGACTCTGTCCAAATGGTTGGGTTGGTTAATATAAACAAGCCACAAATCACTGTTTATATGTATATATGTAATATTGCTTTAAATGCATTGGTGCATTCTGACTGGCAGTAACGGCCATAAGAGGGAGCTAGAGAACATGGTTAGATCTCTCTCTCTCTCTCTCGCTTTTGCTGATTCATTGCTGAGTGACTTCGTGTCTGCAATTAAGCTCTGTGTGTAGCTAACTATCTGTGATATTAGAGAATCTTTGTTTGATGATTAAGACAAAGAAAGACTGGTAAGAAGGTAAGAAGACTTCTGAATACTGACTGATAGAACGTGTATGATTCGGACTGTTATTTGGA
>QLTV01001997.1:1585181-1605258 GCA_003457575.1 Thermophis baileyi
TTGCAATATTTAAAAAGGAATTGTTTGCTATTTTGCATCTTTATAATCACCCTTCTTCAACTTTGTTTAGGGCCTTGGGTTTAAAAAAAGAAAGAAAAGAAAAAAAAAGAAAAGAAAAGAAAAGAAAAGAAAAGAAAAGAAAAGAAAAAAGAGAAAAGAAAGAAAGAAAGAAAGAAAACAAGAAAGCAAGAAAGAAAACTTATGACTACAATTGAGCCCAAAATTTTGGTTGCTAAGCAAGAGCGTTGTTAAGTGAGTTTCACTACATTTTACAAGTTGACCATGCCCACTCGGTCACCTGACCACCAAGCCATGCCCACCTGAAGCCACGCCCACCTTACCTCCAAGCCACGCCCACAAAATAAGCCACACCCACAGAACCGGTAGTAAAAAAAATTAGAACCCACCCCTGCTTCTTTCCTCCTGCTTTTTAAAATAATATGGCCCTTTCCTCTCTGCTTTCCTTGCTGAAGATGTTTCTAGCCATGCCTAGCTTCTAGGAAAGAAGCCCAGGAGAATTAAATCTGAGCTATGTTTGGGACAGGATGTGTCAGCTGGAAGGGCTTTGGGTAAGCGGTGATCTTATTGCTGGATTGGATGCAGACCCCCTTCTCACAGCAGTCTATATTTTTTCCTATTTTTTTTCTTATCTGCGTTTGTGTGTGTGGAGAGAATGGAAACTGGTGCTGGACCTTGCCAAATGCGAGGCAATGCAACACGAGGCAGGGCGAGGCAAGACCGATGGAAAAGCCCAGAAGAATCAGCAACCTGAGCACAGCTAGTTACCTGGTGTAAGCTGTTGCCCCCTTAGGATAGGCATGCAAGCACCAAACAGAATGAACTAGCAGTTTAGGCCATCAGGACTGCATTGTGTCTAACATTGTATATTTCCCTGACATTCTATGCTATAAGCTAAATAAATATTTTTTTCTAAGGTCCAGTAGTTAATAGTTGGGGGATACGAGTTATTTGATTAGAGACTGTATCCAGATTATGGATTATTTTGCTATCCTTTGATATCAGATCGTTTTCTATTAGTTAGTAAACATATTTAGCTATATTTGAACTGCAACTATACTTGTACTTACATTTAAGTCTGTCCCTGTGCCATACCCCCCATTCTAACAAGTTTTTGTTTGAGCTGTGTAAATAAAATAAATACTTAAACAAAATTACAGGTTAATAAGTCAGTTGTTATTAACAAATCAGAACAATTGTCTCATTGAAAGCAACATGAATAATGAAAATAAATTCAAGAGTAAACAACTAGTAGAAAAAATTCCTTCTTTGATTGAATGAATGTAAATAATATTCAAATTGCCAAAGTCTTCCCCACCCACACACACAGCCTTAGCCTTGAATGGGGTCATTGAGATGGAGAGAGGAGTAAATTTCTCTGTCTGATCTGACGCTTCTGGACTGTAAGATTCAGGATCATGAAAATTGCTCCATTGGAGGAAAAGGAGAATCATCATCAAAAGCTGGAATGTTTTTTAGCTGACAAAAATAATCAGGTGTCACATTTTCTGACTAACAAATTGTATTAAAAGGAATTTGTGAAAGGATCTTAAGATTATTTTCAGTGTAAGACTGAACAAGAGGTATGCGTGTTTATTTCCCTGACTAAAAAATGATTGTCTTCAGTGATCAGATAAATTAGCCAGATCTTCCCCAATCACAAAAATGTCATTATTTCCCTGAAAGGAGTTTAAAACTCATACATCTTTGGAGGCATTGCAAAATTTCTTAAGGCAATTACAACATTCAAGAGATTGACTTCACATAATAGACTGTAATCTTCTGGGTTTTTCCTCAAAAAAACTGAATTCATTCTGTATCACATACATTATAGAAACATACAGCCTACAATTCAGTTAATTATCTTTGTTTTGTGCTACTCTAAGCCTTCCAATAGTTTCTTCCTTATGCTATTTATGTTGCCATTTTTTTCAATCAGTATATATAAAAAGAATTCCTTCTCATGTAGAAGTAATTATTAGCATGCTAAAAAGGGGCTCCCTGAGTGAAATGTTTATAGCATCAAGGTGGCAGTTGTAGGTGTGTTGAATTCAAAATGCCTCATCAAGGTGTATAGTTATTATAGCTTGATTAAATGGATGTTTATGTTCCAGCTTAAAAGCCTTATAGGTTAACCAAGTTCAGACGTGTTCTTTGAAGTGTGGGAGATCTTTTTTTCAAGTTATCTCAGCATATTTAGGTGGAAGTCAGGTGAAAATAAAAAGACAAGAGCAAAGAGTAACTTTTCCAAATGAAAGATGCTTTCACAAACTGATTTTAATATTCTGTCCTCCTTTTACTTCATTACACAACATATTTCTATTAATTTTAATCAGAGAAACGGAGACTTCCATCCATTTCATCATGAAAGTCCCCCCCCCCGAAAGTATGTCTTCAAATAATGCATAGAGGAGAGTTCTGTAATATTTCCATTTCAAACATCACAACAAGATCACATTCCTCTCCTAGATACAATTTATATAATTAAATAAATTAACACAAATTGTTCCAGTCTGGTTTATGAAACAACAGTTTTGCAGTGAAGTCTAAATACTTCTTTGTCCATTGTATCCAAAAATCTGCGAGGATGTATAAACTCAAGATTTTATCTAAGGCTGATTTTTGAAGGATAAATGTACTTCTTTTAGTTTTCCTAAATTTACACCACACATTAGTGTGAAAAACATGCCTACCAACATAGCAGATTTGATGCTATATTTTTCTGCTGCACTTTCTGAACAGCAGTTGTATCTGGAGCAATTACCGTCCATAAAAGTGTCTCACACCCAGCACTGACTATTTAGAAATACTGCAAGTTATACAAGCCACTATACAATAACAGTTAAAATGCAAAGAGCAGTCTTTAGTTAAGTCTTTAAAGGGGATAGTAGAAAATGGAAAAAAACAATCATGTTTGCATTCTCTATAGGCCCTGATAATACCAGTTCTAAAGTGATATATTTAAGAAGTATCTTTTTTTTTTCTCCTCAAAACTTTATTAGATTTAGAAAATACAAAAAAGCAAAGAAATAGGGAGAGGTACAGAAAAAGCAAAAGTGCGGTGTGCAGACAAAAAGCTATAGAAAAATAACTTCTTACTGTCTTCGATACAGATTACAACCTAAAAATCAATGACACCTTGAACTAAAATAAACTATAACAGTTCTATCATTATAAACAAGTCTAATCATCAAAACTCAAGATTAAAATTTCATTTCTTTCATTTTCAAATCAATTTCCTTATCTCTGCCAATTTCTTTAATTTCACCATTCATTCTTTCATTATGGATATATGTGAGTTCTTTCATCTCTGTGCATAGCACAGTCTTGCTGTTGTCATATACAAGAACGAAGTTCCATGCCTTTTTTTTTTTCTGATCCGTTTGTCCCTCAAACTTAAAAGAAAAGCCTCTGGCTTCAGTTGTACATTCAGTTTAAGAGTTGTCTTGAGTTAAAATACTGTACATATTTGATTCCAATATGTCTTAGCTTTCTTACATGTCCACTAAAGGTTGCATAAGAAGTAGCCTACTAAAGCTGTTCAGAAAATATAACAAAGGCATGTTGTGGCACCTTTAACGGTGAAGCCATGTGTTGTAGCACACTCTTATTCCTTCCAGCCCAATGAAATGTTGGAAGGAAATCATGCAAAGGGTGTTTGGCCATCAGCTGGATACAGTAAATATCCAAAAATAGATCAAAACAGGACTAAATGTGGTGTGGTGAAGAAGAAGGCAACAGAAATAAAATTGGATTGTAGAGAAGAACATCGGGGGGGGGGGGAATCCCCAATGCATATTTTGCAAGAAGTTGAGTAGCAGTTTGGAATGCTATAGTTCCTTATGAAGTTATTTACTAAAAAATGAGCATTTTAAAGAGGTTGACCTTCAAGTGGCCACTTTTAAACAAAGACCCCAGGGTAATGTAGAAATAAATAACATCAAATTTAACGTCCATTAGCTAAGGTATGAATCATAGCAAAATTGGCTTTGGATATTCAGAAGACAAGGAATCCTGAATTCTGCATATTTAATTAAAATATACAAAAATGATTGACAAGACCCTTGAACATTATTTGTAGAATCATCTTCGGCTTCTGTTGCTTTTTTTAAAGCGCTCCAGAAATACCTTTATATTTTAGAGGTTTTTCATGGGTTAAGATACAGAGCTAAGGTAGTACATGAAGTTTATGAATACAATAGATCATTTTGTCTACAAAACTAGAGCAATCAGCAATGCAATGTATTATTTCTCCCTCAGGCACAATTAGGCTAGGAATCAAATTAATCTCAGCATTGAAATGTGTCTGGCAAAAACTGATTTCACTGTAAGAAAGAACAAATTGGAGATAAAAATATTCATTAGCTCATTTTAAACTGAAATCTAAAAATGGAAGACTGATGAATTACAAACTAATTTAACTTCTTCGGAGATCTATCTACCTGTAAGTGCCACAACTTTTCTAAAGTATTATAGGGATGCTCACTTATGAGCAATTAATTAAATTTATCTTAAAAGCAAGACATTTTATAATCTGAGTTTGCTTATACCACATCTTTTAATTTGAGCAAGAAAATAAGTAAGTCTATCCAGTAGAAATATATATGGTCAGCAGGAGAATGAGCATTAAGCATCAGCAGAACTTGCTTAGAATATTTTAAAGTAAATTAAAGCAATACATACCATTATATCATTATTTCCTATTACCACTGTTTTTACTCACTAGAACTGAGCTCCAATTTTTCTGAAAGTACCTTTTGGAGAAAGATTCTAGCATTTTTCATTTTTTTTTTTTATCCAACAGAAGTCCTTTTTACCAACTATGATATACAGAATGTATTTCTTAACTTTCTCAGAATGCACAAAAATGTTATTTGTAAATGGCCAATTGCATCTTTTCTTCATTTTCATGGGAATGCTTCCAATTTATGGAGCAACCATCACTTAAGGTTTTCATGCAAAAGCTAGGCAGCCATTTTCTGAGATGGAGGGGTTTGTCTAGATAATCTCCAAGGTACATCCCAACCTTTTCAGTCTATAATTCTATTATTATTAAATGTTTATGCCACCTTCATCTGGAGGTGAATCTAGGCGGCTTATAATCAAGAAACGCAACAAAATGCAACATTAAAACAATAAATATCAACACTATAATTGATTTTAAAATTAAAAAAAAATTAAAGGAAGGGAGCAAGATGCACATGGGGAAGAGGTGGGGGTCTTATCTAATCCATTAACTACCTCCAGAATGACACCCTCCCATTGGGGCCATAGGCCAACTGGCAGAGCTGGCACTCTTTTGTAAGGAAAAAGGGTAGATGCAGATCTCACCTCTGGGCCCTATGTTCCAGAGGGCCAAAGCCACAGCAGAAAAGCCTTTTCTCCTGGATCCTCCAGCCAGGCTTCCTTGAACAACAGGGTCTAAAGCAGTGGTTCTCAACCTTTTTAATGCCGCGACCCCCCGTGACCCCCGCCCTGCCACCGCGACCCCCTCCCCGCCCCCTCCCCACGTGCGATGAGGTGACAAAGGGGGCGTGGCACCAGGGGTGAAATGCTCCCGGTTCGGGCGTGCCTGCGGGTCGCCGGACAGCCGGTAGCCATGGAAGCGGAAGCGTTCTGCACATGCGCAGAGGGTAAAAGAACTCAAATGGTGGTGTCTGGGCGGGTGGGCGAAGTCTCCCGCTTCCGTGGCTACTGGCTGTCCGGCGACCCGCAGGCACGCCCGAACTGGGAGCATTTCCAAGATGGCGGGCTAGCGTGTGCGGCAACCCTTGTGAAAAGGTCGTTTGACCCCCAAAGGGGTTGCGACCCACAGGTTGAGAACCGCTGGTCTAAAGCATGCCTCTTTAACTAGTGTAGGTGGTGTGCACCAATCCCATTGGGGTAAGGTAGTTCCTCAGAATGATGCTCCACTCTATTACATTCCCTTTATCTACTATTTCTGGAGGACCAGCAGAATCAACTTCCATTGGCAACACTAAAGGATGTTGAGAAGCATGCAGACTAAGAACATTTCCCTCCCCCCTTAAAAAAAATAATTTACTGAGTCCTTCATGAGAACTTTTGCTCAGAAGAGCATGTCCCAAGCTGAACTAAGCCTGGAGAAAGTTTCTCTTTTGCTTCTTACTTGAACATCCATGAACAAATTATCTCTGCTTTGTTCCACTTATCAGTAGCATAAGAATATTTTAAAATATTGCTTTTCTGATTCAAATGCACAGAAAAAGTGACAGGAAAAGTTCATGGCTCAACTTTGTAATTTACAGAGAAAGGCAATGAAAGCTTATTCACCATGGCAAATTAATCAAGTGAATTTAGTCCTGATTACTTTTTTATATGAAAAGGAATATTAAAAAAGAAATATGTGCATAGGATCTCAGCTAGTGCCCAAGAATGCCATAGGGCTAACAAATCTTTGTTGCACTAGCAGCTTCACTATTGGCCCTATTTCAAAATATTCAACTCTTTTTTCCTTAAATGTTCTACTGTATAGGACTTATGTTAGAGTGATGTAAGACTGCAGTGCATTTATGTTGTAAGAACTGCTACAGAGCAGTAGGATTATTATCACCCAATTCATTATTCCCTTTTGCTTGTTAAATGAGACGTGGTGCAAAATTCTATATATAACATTTATGGAATGCCTAATCTTGAGAGATAATGCAGTTTATTAAAGGAAATTAAAATTATTCTCTCCCCAATAAAAACTAAAAATATGTGCCAGGGTCTATATCTACAGTCAGAGGTGGGTTCCTACCAGTTCTAACCAGTTCTTTAGAACCGTTAGTAAATCGGTGATGATGTCACGGAGCCGGTTCTGTCGGTGTCTCCGTGGGCGCCACCATCTTGGATTTTGCTTCTGTGCATGTGCAGAAGCTAATTTTTGCTTCTGTGCATGCGCAGAAGCTATTTTTTTATTGCTGCATGCATGCACATGGCACGACCCTGAGCGAACCAGCAGCAAAAGGATCCAGAACCCACCCCTGTCTACAGTATATCTCTAAAAAGAAGAGAGACATTTGATGTTAGAGATAACTGCAAACTATAGGTTATACCCTAAACATACATGGAGAAAAAATCATTGCTCTCTATATTCTATAATTCTCCAGAGCATGTGACAACTCTGCCTAATTTACATCATTGACTTGTACCCTGAAGTACATTACTATCCATAAAAATGTTAGGTCTTACTCATGGCTAACAAACATGGCTACTCCTGGCCTGGGGTAAAAAGAACACTTCATATGGAGCCATCACAGTGAAAGTCATCCTTGGGGATCACAAAATGTATCTGCCAAATACCCCACATCTAGAAGAACCTCCTTCAACAACTTCTCTGAAAAGCTTTATTTACCTAGTCTACTTAAATGTTTCTTAAGTTTCCCAATTCTATGCAAAGAAAATTCAGTTATTTCAATTAAATCATGTTATGCAAGAGGATCATTAGTATTTTCACAGGAGAGATAGCTTACCAGAACATCCACCACTCCTGATGACATTTCTTGAAAGAAGGTCCTTCCTCACTGTTAAATTGAAGTGCTTCTTAACCCATCCTTGAAACATCTGAAAACTCTTCCAACAGTCAACTTGCTGTTCTACTGTCAATCATTAACCTGCCTCAGCGATCTCTAGTTCAAGTCATTACATTTCCACCAAGGTAATGGATGACCAAGCCTATTAGAGAAGGATTTAGAAATAAACCTGAAGCTGCATTTAAGGGGGGGGGGAGGAAGACTATTGTTTTATTATTAGTTAAGAATGAATTAAGGCTTTCTCAAGGCTGGAGATGAGACAAAGGCATCTTATATGGATATGGTGAAAATGTGTTGCTAGGAAAAACTGTACAGAAATTAAGGTGCATGTAGGAGAAGTCTCTGATCATTCAAAGGTTTTTAAATAGAGATAAGCATTCTATTATCCAAAGAATATGTTTGGACTTCACCCCATTACAATCCTGACACATACAATTTAATGCTGCTGCTACTTTTCCCATCAGTGTATTTTTTATCGTCTGAAATCATTTTCAACATTGTCATACTGTGCATGCCTCTTAACGCTAGAAAATGCATTCATCTTAAAATCTGAATTTATCTTAAAATTCAAGGTCTTTTCCTTCTAGTAAAGACAGAACATCTGCCATATATACCCTTTTACATTTTAAACCTAACAAAAATACTGACTTAGCCTTCCCAGGTAAATGGTTTTTAAACATAGCTGTATGAAAACATTAAAGCTATAAAAAATATCTCTGAGCTGGCAGTTGGCATATCCCCAGTCTATATTTCTGCATTCACGCATGGCATCCTAATATGTTGGATATCCTCAGTGTATTTTTATATGCACCTATAGCTTTGTATGTGGGAATAATATAAAATATTCCAGAAAATAATGTGATAGATCCTATTTTGGTCAAATGCTATAGCTTAGAGCCTGAAAGTTAAGCATTCTTTATTTTTAAACATCCAGTTAATACATTTATATAACTTGTAATTATTCTCTTTCTATACAGCATTTTTTCTCCCATTCTGACACTAGATTTTCACCAGATGAGAATATTTATCCTGATCCCTTTTACTATTCAATGTACCCATTCAACTACCAATATTCAACCATATAGGAAATCAAGTGCAGAGAAAAAAATATATATGTAGAGCTATGGACTAAGCAGTAAATGCATGTGCATCCAGATTAAGAATTTAGCATTTCACACTGAACATCAAAGGTGAGGGTAATTTAAAAAAGCTACACAGACAATAGTTAATATCTTTCCTTATTAGCATTAGCTCAATACACCTCAGGACTCTTTTATAATTTAAATTTCTCGTCATAGAATTGTCATAATTGCTAGGTAAAGTTCTGAAAAAATACAATGTTAGGATGATTTAGTAGAGGTGTATCTATTTCAATAAGGACTTTAGTAGTCATAATACAATAAATGTGAAAAACAAGTGGGAAGAGAAAATGTATAAGCTGCATCACCAAAAATTTGTTGTTGAATATCCAGTGCTACCATTGGGAATTTTATATTGGGAATTGGGATGCTTGTCAGATTATTCATGAACTGGGAGAGCCAATGGTAACAAGGTCAGCCAATGAATAGGCATAGCAACTAAGTCAGCCAATGGGAGCTAAACACATCTGAGTCTGTGCAGAGAATTGAAACTGAAGCTGTAAGGCTGGGCGTGGCTCAGCCCACTCTGTCTCTCTTTGAATTCTGAACTAAAAACTGCTTATGTTTGCCTGTAACTGCTGCTACATTAAAGAAGAATTCTGCTACTGGTATTGTAAATACTCATCTGTTATTCTTGTATATAAAGAAGTTTCTTATTTAAATGAATCCTGCTGCATCAGTCTGCCTATGTGTGCTTTCTGGATTTAATTTTCTGCAACAAACTCTGATAGGTTATGGGCCCAGAGCACATTGAAGACTGCATTGTAATTTAAGCTGAAGAGATTCCCTGTGTTTAGAAAGAGAAACAAGGCAGAGAAAAGATTGCAGGATGGCAGCTGTTGAATTTAAGGAAAGCTCTGTGCCTCATTTGGGGCAGAAGAGCTATATAATATGGGCTGCAAAGATGGCATGTTTCCTGAAGGCTAAGGAGCTGTGGAATATGGTTATAAATCCACCACAGATTTTTGCAGCTGGAGAACAGAAGAAGCATGATAAAGCAATGGCTTATATCATTTTAAGTTTAGAAGATGAACAGTTTATCAATGTAGCTGATATAAAGACTGCAAATGAAGTCTGGCTGAAATTAAGGAATGTGCATGTGAGTGTGTCAGCATGCAATATTGTACAGTTATCAAGGAAATTATACAGAGCCTGTTTGCAACCAGGTGAATCTGTGGAAAGACATTTATTGCAAATGCAAACTTTGTTTGTGGAATTAGAACAGCGTGGAATGAATATTCCTGAGTCCCAAAAGGTGCTGTTAGTGTTAAACAGCCTTGATGAAACTTGGGACATTGTGTCTGCAATATTTGAATGCAAACCAGAGCAGGAATTGCGTTTGGAGGCATTAAAAGTTTGTTTGATAGCTGAGGAGAACAAACGCCATTTTAGAAAGAGCCATGAGGAGAAATCTCTGAGATGGGGGCCCAAGGAGCAGAGAGAGAAGAGCGGAAATTTCCACAGACTGACTATCAGCAGAAGAGATCAGATTACAGCCCAGCAAAGACTTTCTAAGCAGCAAGAACAGGAACAGCATTTAAAGAAGGACTGTTTGCAAAGAAAAAGCTGTTTGCAAGAAAAGAAAATTTATTTGCAAGATGGACAGGTTTCTGTTGCAAAAGTTGGCTATTGCAGTAGCAGAGACAAATGATTAATAGACAGTGGTGCAAGTCAAACAATTGTTAATAATTCTAAATTGTTTTACAGAATGGATCCAGCTGCTTGAGATGCAGTAGCCTTGGCAAATGTCCAGAAGGCTAAGGTCATTGGAAGAGACAGTGTGCAAATTCCATATCTGGAAACGAGGTTTAATGATGCATTATGTGTACCTGAAATAGAGCATAATTTGCTGAGTGTCTCTAGTTTAGACAAACAAGGATTTGAGACCACATCTGTAAATTGGAGGTGTTTCATAAAGAGAAATGGGAATGTATGTGCACAGGGCATAAAAGAGGATAATTTTATGTGTTGCAAGGACAAAAGGTTCAACGTGCCCAGACATTTGGAAATGTTGCACAGCACGATTCATGTGTTCATCTCTTGCACAGAAGGCTTGGCCATGCCAGCTTCAGAGTTTTGCAAACGATGCAACAGTTTGCAGAAAGGTTGAACTTAAAGGGATGTAAGGCATATTTGGACTGTGCAGTATGCAAGTCATCAAAGTCCAAGGCATTCCCAGTGAGCAAAAGTAGCACAAGGCAGACAACAAGAGCTCTAGAGCTGGTTCATGCAGATTTGGTTGGGCCAATGCAAGCCAGTTTGGGAGGAGCAAAGTATGCGCTGGTCATTGTAGATGACTACAGCAGGTTTGGGTTCTGCTATTTACTAAAGAGTAAAACAGAGGTGCTACAGAAGGTTAAGCAATAGCAATAGCACTTAGACTTATATACCGCTTTACAGTGCTTTACAGTCCTCTCTAAGCGGTTCACAGAGTCAGCATATTGCCCCCCAACAATCTGGGTCCTCATTTTACCCACCTCGGAAGGATGGAAGGCTGAGTCAACCTTGAGCCGGTGAGATTTGAACCGCTGAACTGCAGCTAGCAGTCAGCTGAAGTAGCCTGCAGTGCTGCACTCTAACCACTACGGCACCTCGGCTCTAAGCAATGGGTAAGCTTCATAGAAAGAAGGTATAAACAATAGGTATGTCAGCTGCAGACTGACAGAGGTTCAGAATTCATGTCAACAAGTTTTCAACAATGGTTGGGACAGTTGGGAATAAAACACAGACACACAAATCCATACACAGCAGCTGGAAATGGTGTTGTTGAGAGACGGAATGGAGTCTTGCAAACAATGAAAGACTCATTGCTGGAGGATTCTGGTCTGAGCAGGTCATACTGGGGTGAAGCCATGTTGACTGCTAACTATTTAATTAATAGGCTGTGGAGTTCCTCTATCAATGATACTCCATATGCAGTGCTATATGGGAGGAAGCCATCTCTGGCACATTTAAGAGTTTTTGGAAGCAATGCGTGGGTGCATATTCCAAAAGCAGTTAGAAGAAAGGGACAACCAAAGGCTAGAAAGCTCTGGTTTATGGGCTATGATCCAGGCTCGAAAAGCTATCGTTTTAGCGATGGGAGAAAGAGAATAGTATTTTCCAGGTCGGCAAGTTTTGCAGAGCAAAATTGGAACAGAATTGTTGCAAATTTTGGGAATGATTCACTTAGTGATGGTGATCCAATTAGTGACGGTAACTCATTTAGTGATGGTAACTCACTTAGTGATGGTGTCAGCGTTCAGGGAGGAGAAACTGGAGAAGCTGAAAAAGATGTGAAGCAAGAGAGGGTTGCAGCACAGGAGCAGTCAATGCCACGCAGGTCAGAGCGATGGAACAAGGGGATTCCACCTGACAGGTATTCTGCCAGTAAAGTTAAAGTGTGTAATGTATGGTATGAGTCAAGGAACTATAAGGAAGTATTGGCATTACCTAAAATAGAACAAATAAAATGGAAAGAAGCCATGGACAAGGAAATGAAATCCATGGGAGAACATGAAGTGTTCACATCTATGACTTTGCCACAGGGTAGCAAAGCTATAGGATGCAAGTGGGTATACAAGAAGAAAGTACTACCCATAATGAGGTACAATATAAAGCAAGGTTAGTGGCACAAGGTTTTTTCACAAATGAAAAATGTGCACTATGAAGAAGAAATAATTTACATGGTTCAAGCACCAGGGTATGAAAGTAAAAAACCTGACACGGTGTATAAATTGAACAAGGACATTTATGGGCTGAAGCAGTCAGCCAGGAATTGGAATATATGTTTAGATAAGGCATTAAGGGGTCTTGGGTTCAAGAATTGCAAGGCTGATGGTTGCATATACACTGGAAAGTTACAAAGTGGGGATTGTCAGCTATTAACATTTGTGGGTGATCTTTGTTTCATTGCAAAAGGGTGTATCACAGAAAAAGGGTTCTCAGGTATTTGAAGGGAACTGTGAATGTGGGTCTTCAAATACAGGTCTAGGAAGAATATTAAATTATTTGATTTATGTCTCTTCCAGTCATGAAGGGAGGAGTGTCAGATTATTCATGAACTGGGAGAGCCAATGGTAACAAGGTCAGCCAATGAATAGGCATAGCAACTAAGTCAGCCAATGGGAGCTAAACACATCTGAGTCTGTGCAGAGAATCGAAACTGAAGCTATAAGGCTGGGCGTGGCTCAGCCCACTCTGTCTCTCTTTGAACTCTGAACTAGAAACTGCTTATGTTTGCCTGTAACTGCTGCTATGTTAAAGAAGAATTCTGCTACTGGTATTGTAAATACTCATCTGTTATTCTTGTATATAAAGAAGTTTCTTATTTAAATGAATCCTGCTGCATCAGTCTGCCTGTGTGTGCTTTCTGGATTTAATTTTCTGCAACAAACTCTGTTAATGCTGCATGTAGATAAAAATTGCTACATCCTTCTCAATTCACTTTCTCTCCTCTACTTTGCACCCAAAGCAAATAGTCCTAAACATTTCTCAGACAGGAAAACTGCTTGGAAGTTTTCCTAAGCATCAGAATTACTGACTAAGAATCTCCAACTATATCACTAATTCCATATGATTCCCTTATTTATCAATTAGTAGAGTGATGTGAGATCCATCACTGTGAAACTTCCAGCCTTTTCATCTCAGTGGTGTATGTAATTCTGTCACATCCTGGAATTTTTTAAAAAGTGCTATATAAAGGGATTTTTAAAGACTTTTTAAACACAAGGATATTTTTCTTCCAGACGAGGCCTACATATTTTTTTCTCCTATTAAAATAAATTCAAACTCCTGATTTGGGCTAATTCCATGTGTACCTTAAATATAACAATTTCGGGTCCAAATCCAAAACTAATTTTAATACTGAAAATGTTGTTCAATTTAAATTACTAATGCATTTTTTCAGACATAATTCCTAGCTGTAAGTAATCCAAGAACAGTAGTTCTTAGAAACAATTAGTATCTTAAATGCTCTTTTGGACATGTTATTGAGCTTGGCTATAGGCCCTGGATTGTGGATATAGTCCTTGGGACAACCAACATCCTTATAGAGAACTTCCTTGGCCCTTCTTCAATAACCTAGCCCACGGGTTATTTCCCTTTGTAATTAAAATATTTAATTAAGCTAGAATTAAGGGACTAGTTTCAAGCATAGTCTATTTCCAAAAATTCTTCTGAGCCCAGCATGTATTCTAGACCAGAGTTTCTCAACCTTGGCCAACTTTTCTCAACTTCAACTCCCAGAATTCCCCAGCCAGCTATATAGGGAGTTTAAGTCCACACCTCTTAAAGTGGCCAAAGTTGAGAAATACTGGTCTAGACATTCTTAGAAAATAAAGCTAAGGTGGTTTGCTCTATTTGAACTTCCCCCAACTACCTAGCCCTAGAGAAAGTAAGTTCAAAGCATGCTGGGAATTTAAAGGGGATGGTGGCAATCCACTTCTGCCTTTGGATGATGATGATGATGCTTAGTGATTGACCAAGCCCACCATGGCAGCCATTTTGTGGGCCTCTCCAGATCTTCAAATATGTCATCAAAAAATATTAGAAATTCCTTCTATAAGTTGTTGTCTTCCATGCTCCTTAATGAAAGTAACTCAGAATTCATTACTCATGTCCACCACACCCCAATTTATCCATGGTAAATTATTAGAAAGCTTATTATTAGGTTATCTGGCTCATGCTCATGCAGTTGCAGGACATGCAGGACTGCCATGTTTGGGTTTTTCAAAAAAAAAAAAAGGTGTTTACTGCATACCTTAAAAGAAAGTCAATTATTTTCTTTTAATTGTAATTGTTATTATTTTTACTTAATCTTACATACACAGATAGGTGATTGCATATATAAAGGAAAATAACATTCAGTTTTTTGAAATGAGAAAATTGAAGTCTTCCTCCCCCACATAGACACATTTTCTATTTTTTTTTCACGTCTCTTTGCTTGACGGGGTTTGTGAAATGTTTAAGTACTTAATTAGCTTTCCATGAAAGTGTATCAGTAAAAGAAAGAAAAAGGTGCTTTTTAGAAAGTCAGTTACAGGGAGGCAAGAGCATTAAAAAAAATCCTCTGATAAAATGATTGGTGAATTATTTTTCTCAGCTCTTAAGGTTTCAAACAATATCTTACTTTCTCAACACAAATAAGCTATAGTCATAGCAACATCTAGTAGAATACCATTGTGATTAGCGTCAAATTCCTATAGAGCAAATCTGTAGAATAAATTAAAAATATCTGAAAAGAAATGAAGAGCTGAAGAAGCTTCTTGGATGAGTAGTGAAACATCTTCAAAGAAAAAGTCCAGCTGTCTCTTGAAAAAGCACCTTTGGGACAACCATGACCTGCATGACCGAGAATCTCCAAAGAGATTTAGCTATCTAAAAAGAAACTGAACTGCCAAAGTAGGTTGTGCTACAATATACAAGGCAATTGAAAAAATCTGGGACTTCCGGTTTGACGTCATGGCGAGATCGGACACAAGGAGCGGGGCTCCACGAACTCGCACCGAATCCTCCTCATTGGAGGGCCCCACAAGGGGCTAAAGTCACCCTGTAGGGGTGATGAAGAAAGGAGGGGCACCCTGCAGGTCGCAGAGAGCAGTGGCTCTCCAGCTGGACCCAGGGATTCCCTCCCATCCAACGACAAAGAGGAGAGGCAGCCATTATGGCTGTCATAAAGCTGGGCAGCCAAAGAAACAAAGAATGTGCTGGAGCGGTGTAGATGAACAGTGATTGGAACTGGGTGAGGTGATTTTCTTTTTACCTAGAACCTAACCCCAAAGAAAATAAACCCTGAAAAAGAGACTCTTTGAAATGCTTGTTTAAGCGGTGAATAATTACAGAGAGAAAAATTACAGACCCGAAAGAAAAGGAATTAAAGGGAGAGCGCAAAATCTTTAAAATATAGAAAAATTGGACTTTCAAACTTTATTGGCAATATTTTGGTAAGGCATTTTAAAATGCTGGAATTATTTGTCTGAATATTGACTATTTGCAAAAACTGAAATAAATATTTGCTAGATTTTGTGCAACATTGAAATTTAAGCTGAAGGCACCATCTACTGGTTTTTAATGGAATATATACTAAACTCCTACAACCTTGGAAAGTATTGATAAGACAAAAGGAAAAAAAAGTGGAAATAAATAATATCTGGAGGACTGCTGTGCTATCTACTGTTCTATATTCATCTACTTCATGGTTACTGGAGGTTTAACTGTGAGATTATGGAAGACATCTAAAGAAAGCGACTTTTAAATGCCAGAATCTATGACTGAACCTACAGAGTGGACTTAAAGAGACATTTGGAAATCTTCCTGGATGGAACTAAATGGAACTAATTGGCTAACTATGGGACACAAAGAACTATAATTATTGCATTCCCCTGAGGAGCAAAGCTAGGATTGAGCAAATGGTTTCTAAGCTGGCTTTCTGAGGTCATAGACAATTGAGACTTTGGGGCAGTGACAGACTACTGACAGACTATTGAGCAATATTTGGACCTATCAAAATAAGACAAGATGTTGCATCAGGGGGAGATGAGTGGATTTCAAGAAGAAATGGTGTTGATGCTTCAAAGTACTTATGATATGTTGATAAATAATCAAAGGGAGATAAAAGACTTAATGCATGACATTGTGGGGAAATCAGAAAATGTTCAATACGGGACAATGAATAAAGATCATAAAACACAGGAAATAGAGGAGATAATACAAAGATCAGAGAAAAAGACAGAACAGATAAATCAACAGAAAAAGCAAGAAGAGAAGAAGGAGAAGACAATAAAGACTTATGAATCAAATAAGGGACAATATATATTAAGAGATCAAAAAATGGGATTGGATAAAAAGGGGCTTGGGCAAACCTCCGGAGGTACAGCAGCAAGAGATAGTAGAGATGGAAGAAATATTTGGGCTAGATAGGAAAGATGTAGAAGAGACAAAGACCCAAGGGAGGAGTTTGGGAGGCAAGTCAAAAAACGAATAAGAATTGAAATACTAAAGCAGACAAGAGATGATGGTTAGAAAGGGAATGCTGTTTAATATAAGATTGGCTTTATTGATAGCTAGAATAAAGGTAGAAACAAGATCAAGGGGGAATATTATTATACATATTTTTATATAATATACTAAAAGTAATAGCTAGATGTAAAGATTAGATGTTGAAAGATGGTATAACTATGTACGTTTAAATAATATTGTGACTATTAGAATGGCACACAAAAACACTGAACAACTAAACAATGAAGGAACACACTCTAATACAAATATGTATAATAATACCACAATTACATAAGTATGATTAATGTAACAAATATTTTTATTACTATTATTATTTGTATTTAAATGAATGATATCCAGATCCCTCACTGTTCATATAATGATATTGATGTATATCCAAAAATAAAATAAAAAAAGAAACAGAAAAATCTGCAGAGAGAGAGAGAGAGAGAGAGAGAGAGAGAGAGAGAAAGAGAGAAAGAGTGAGTGAGTGAGAGAGGAAAGGAGAGGAAGGGAAGTGAGCAAGGTTGCGTTTCCCCACCCCCATCAGGGAGAAGGAGAGGCAGAGGGAGAAAGGGAGGTGGAGAGAGAGGGAGAGAGAGAGAGAGAGAGAGAGAGAGAGATGTTTGCATCTGAAGAAAAATATGCTGTATCCCAGAGGTGGGTTCCTGCCGGTTCGGACCAGCTCTATAGAACCGGTAGCGGGAATTCCCCCCCCGCTCGCCGAACCGGCAGCAATGGCCGGCTGGACATGCCCCCGAACTGCCTCTCTCGGCGGCGCCATAGGTGCCGCCATCTTGTTTTTTGCTTCTGTGCACATGCAGAAGTTTGGTTTTTAGCACTGCACATGCGCGTGCAGCACGCACCCACGCGGCGTGTCAGGAAGCGAACCAGCAGCGAGGTAAGTTAGAAATCACCCCTGCTGTATCCTAAATCTGCATAATAATAGCCAGAGTGTCTTTTTTTCCCTTTTATTTACTAGAAAAATTAATGGAAGAATGATATGAATATCTGTGCTACAGTGTATTGAAGCAGAGGTAACCTTGAAGAAGATATGCAACAATTGTTGGGAAATTATGACATTAGCCTAAGAAAATAGGAAGGCATGAGAAAAAAAAACTTAAGGCAATCCCACCTTGACTCTCTTTTGTATAAGAAGAAAAGGGAAAACATCGTCAGAATTTCAAGAGAATTTCCTTATAGCTTCTATCAATCAAGTACAGTTCTAGTATTTCTTGTGTTGTCTGTCTGATATGGTCTACCTTGAAGAGCTAACACACTGCACAGATTCAATTCATAGGGATTCCTATATATGAGAGATGTTAAATATCCGTATGTTTAAAGTCAATGAATTTCAATATTATTTTACTTTTGTTTATTCAGAGGCCAGAGAGCCTGGTCTAAATTTCAGACAAGTCAACCATATCCCTGTTATCTTGAGCCACTCAACAATCACTGCAATTGTTGAGTGAATCACACAGTTGTTAAGCGAATCTGGCTTCCCCGTTGACTCTCCTTATTGAAAGCTGGCTGGGAAGATCCCAAATGATGATCATGTGACCCTGGGATGCTGCAACCATAGTAAGTTCAGGCTGGTCGGCAAGCACCTGACCTTTGACCACGTCACCATAAAGATGTTGCAAAGGTTGTAAGTGTGAATAAGTCAGGGGTGGTATTCATTTACCTTCCCTACCAGTTTGCAAATGTGAGCGCACACTGAATACCACCTCTGGAATAAGTACTTTTATCAGTGCTCTTGTAACTTCGAACAGTTGCTAAATCAATGATTGAAAGGTGAGGACTATTTGTACTTGAAATTTCCAATTCTGATGTCCAGCTCACTTCTTTAGCTAACTTGTAATTCTTCCCCCCCCTTGCTGTTCAATTGACTTGCAGGTGGTTAATTGTTATTATGTTTTTTCTTTCTCAGCTTTATAGCAGTGGGAGCATTTGATCTGCTTTCCTTCATTACATCCCTTATTCTGGCCAGCCTATTCAGCCTGTCCTGCCCACAGAGCCATTTGTTTATTCTGTTGTGCTGCTGAATAAGCTGAGCCACAAAAAAACCAGGGCATTCAGATCACCCAAGCTGAGACTCAACGTCAGTGCTTGAGATTCTTTAACTGTAAATAATTCAGTAGTAGATGGCAGCCCTGCCAGCTATTAATTTGCAACCTATTACTTTTCAACATTTGGATTTAGCTTCTGGCATCCCACAGTTACCTCAACAAAGAGGAAATGGTCACAATGGGAGTTGCTATAATAAAAGTGCAAGAGCCAAATGTAAGGGGTGGATGATGAAACATTGGATAAATATATGCATATTATATGCCTTGGTGGAACATTAAAGTTTTGTTCAGCTAAGAATTATTAAACTTGTGTAGCTTTTTGGATGAGAAATGGGACATTTAAATTTTTTTACAAATAGTCAAATTAGGAATTTAAGACAAATTAAAGTGTCGGTCTCTTGATTCTGTTATGTTTTTAAAATTGTTCACTGCAAAAATGATTTTTTTTTTAAAAAAAAAAAGCACAAAAACAAGTGAACGTGGCCTGTAAGTGTGACAGGTTGACCAGACTATGTCCTCTCCTTTACTGCCTGTGGGAGCTTTTCCATCATTTTAAAACAACTTGAAACCTGTTCATGCATTCATAAAAAGAATATATTGAGGGCAATGAGCAACTTCATCCCATTCCCTCCTAGGACCTTCTGTGTTGATTAGGATGATCTGCTATGAAAATTAACTATGTTCACATCAATGAGCTTCATATCAATGAGCCTCCCACAAAACTGAGACTGCAGGATTGAGGTTCCTAACTGTGTGGAGTATTATGACTCATGATATTGCAAAGGTGAACACTGGGTTGAGAATTCATTTGATTAAATTGTTTTATAAAAACTTAACAACACCTGATTTTTCTTTTCTTCCTTTTTTTGCTTAAACAAAATGGAAGAATTTGAAAGTTCCAAAAATAATCTCCAAGTAAGAGGAAGCGAAAGAAGAACTCTGCTCATCTAGGTACATCCCTGTCATCTATCAGCCTTTCTATTTACAAATTACAGATCTAGTCAGCATGTCAGATCAAGAGCAGTGATCAGTGATAGACCACCAATGGTCTTCCTGAGGCTTCACATATACAGTATGTCACAGAAGTGAGTACACCCCCTCACATTTTGTAAATATTTAAGTATATCTTTTCATGTGACAACACTGAAGAAATGACACTTGGCTACAATGTAAAGTAGTGAGTATACAGCTTGTATAACAGCGTAAATGTGCTGTCCCCTCAAAACAACGCAACACACAGCCATTAAGGTCTAAACTGCTGGCAACAAAAGTGAGTACATCCCTAAGTGATAATATCCAAATGGGGCCCAAAGTGTCAATATTTTGTGTGGCCACCATTATT
>QLTV01001997.1:1634958-1662325 GCA_003457575.1 Thermophis baileyi
AATGATTCTGATTAAATGTCCATTGAAACTTAGTCCCACTCTCTTCTTAACACTTCCCCCATCTTCAATTCTTTTTATGAGAATGGGGTTTTTATTTTTATTTTTATTTAATACTGTGGAGAGGAAATATGAAAAATTGTTACTTTTGGTTTTGAAAATTGTTTTGTGGAGGCTTTTTGGCTGTTCCACATAAACTAGTAAGCAGTTCAGGAGATTGTTGCTCCCTTTGTTACAAATAAATATTATAAAAAAGTAAATTCTGTTTGTGATAATTGTTTGGCTACACTATATTTTTAATATGCTAGTTGTGATAATTTTATGCCAAGTCAAATTGTCCGTAGTCATATTTTATGTTCCTAAAGTAACAGAATGACTTTCAATCTTAAAAAGACAAAAAAAGTGCTAATGTAGCATTTTTTTCAATTTTTCCGAAAATTTCCATTTCCCCCCCCGCCCCCCAAAAAACCGGAAAAAAAACGGGTTTTTTTCTGAGCTTCAAAATTTCTGAAAATTTTACATCTCTAGTATTAAGTGAAGTAATGGACTATCTAAAACTGACATAAATCACCAGTTATCAGTTATCTCATTAAATTCTTTGCCTATCAAATCTCTTTGGGGCCAATAAAGCTAATGTTATTTGGGGCTTCATTCAACTTCTCAGTTCTCAGCTATTAAGCTAGGTGTCTCTATAATGGTCAGCACTGATTGAACCCAAAATCAATGGGACTTGATATTATTTATATAACAACACGGAATCACAGCTGCCAATTCTTCAGTTAGTGTTGGCTTTCATTTGCATTGTGTTCCCCTCCAATGCCATAATGTATCAATGTAGTATATGTGCAAAAACAAGCAGAATGGCCTTTATAATTGACAGATGGATACCCAGTATGCCAGTAACCACTGGAACTAAGATTTTCTGATTGTGATACTTTGTGATCTTCTCCAATTCTGTATCTTCTATTCTACTATCCCCTGATATTGCCACATCAATTATCCACACTTTTTTTCAACCACAGTTAAATCTGAGATATTATGTGCTAAGACGTTATCAATTCATATTCAGAATACCCATAATATTTTAACCTGTTGATTTTTGACTACTTTTTCAACTCTATGTTCCTAACATTTTTTTATTGCTGGCACATGGTAATTTGTACAGATGTTTCAATGAATCATTTTGCCAACTGTGAGCAATAAACCAGTGGAATGGTTTGCCTTCGGAAGTTGTGGGTGCTCCATCACTGGAGGGTTTTTTTAAAAAAGACTGGACAGCCATTTGTCTGAAATGATATAGAGTCTTCTGCTTGAACAGGGAGTTGAACTAGAAGACCTCCAAGGTCATTCATTATATTCAAGCATGTAATGCAAGCCTGTCAAACTGGCGGCCCACAGGCCAGATATGTCACATAGAGGCCACGCCCACCCTGGCTCTTGAAAGGCAAAAAACGTCGCAATACATCACGATCCGGCCCATGATGCAGTTTTACACCCGTGATGTAATGCAATGATTTTTCTGTCAGGTGGGGCTGTTCAGATTGAAAGCTCAACCACATCCGACTTTAAAAATACATACCAATTTTACAATTTGCAAACTCATAAATGGAAAATTCAAAATGAAGTAACAATGACTTGAAATGATCTTAACTCTTCACCCTTCGTTGATCATCATAACATATGTTTTAAGGGAAAGAAAGTCAACACTGCGGCATAGCACAATACAAGAACAGCACAAGAAACAATGGATGGAAACTAATCAAGGAGAGATCCAACCTAGAATTAAGGAGAAATTTCCTGACAGAATAATTAATCAGTGGCACAACTTGCCTCCAGAAGTTGTGGGTGTTCCACAGTAGTGGGTTCTAAAACCCGTTGCTACCGGTTTGCGCGCGCGCACGCTTCATTTCCCAGGCGGGTGGGCCAAACTGGGAGCAACCCACTGCTGGTGTTCCATCACTAGAGGTTTTTAAGAGATTGGACAGCCATTTGTCTGAAATGGTATAGGGTCTTCTGCTTGAGCAGGGGGTTGAACTAAAAGATCTCCAAGATCCCTTCCAACTCTGTTATTTTGTTGTTTATAATCAGTTTGTGTAATCTTCTTGCATGATCTACTATTTCTTCTGCTTGTTTGCACAATCTGCACTTTGAATCTTTTGATTCCCCCCCCCCCAATTCTGGCCTTTATTGTATTAGTTCAAATTGTTTGCTCTTGAGCAGGCAAAATCAACTCTTTAATTTCTTTTTTTTTAATGTTCTAGTTTTAAGTTATTGCCAGGTTTTATCTTTATCTACTTACCCTATAAACTTTTGTAGAAATTGACCTTGTAATGCTTTTCCTTGCCAGCAATTGGTTCATGTTTTTATTACATTATATTAGTAGTGGTACTAGTACTAGTACTAGTACTAGTACTGTAGTACTATTAATTAAAGTGGAATTTATTACATTATTTTCATATAATAAATATTTGGGGGTCAGTGAACATGATGAAGTGAAGGGTTTGGGGATTCCTGTTCTAAACTACGGCCAACCATAAAACTTATCTTTACTCTTTCTTATACTCATGAAATATTACACTTCTCTGCTGATCCTGCCTACCAACGTGGAACCTGAATTTCAAATTCAAGTTGAATATACCCTTAACATCACATTTTCCAAGGATAAGGGCCAATTCACACAGCCTCATTTGTATAGCACAACAGAAAGAATATTCTAAAACTTTGTGCTCCTTGAATTAGCCTGCTATCTACTTTAATAAGGATGCTTATATAAGTATCCAGAAGGAAATCTGATTGAGTTCAAGGGGCTTTGCTGATCTTATCAAACTTGTTGGATTGCTCATGTCATTTTGCATACCTCTTGCTCAAAAGGAGCCTTCAAATGTACATTAAATTTAAACACTAATTCTATTTAATGAAGCTTAGCATGGTTTTTCTTCTTCCATTCACGCTAAACTAAAACTTATAACAATTGGTGGTTGAGTACCCAATTATCTTTATTGCAAATGTCAGTATTATAAAGCCAATTGTGATATAGTGACTGAAGTTAAAAAGCAAACAAGAATATTATTTTTTACTAATTAATTTATTATCTGATAGAGGAGGAAACATAATAAGCAAAGGAACAGTAGTTTATATTTGTTATATCTGGCATTTATGAATATGGCATTGAAACTTTTATTGTTCAAATTTTGGAAGGTACTTCAATAGACTGATTTCTTTACCACCTTACCAGCCCATATGCAATAATTCCCTTTTGTAACTTCAATCTCCTATGATATATTTGTTCAATAAAAATAAATATTGGTCTTTGCCCAGATGTGCCATTAAGGTACAAAATAATTCACATTCTAGATATTGATATAGAGAATGAAAGAAAACTTATTACTTTATCTGGATGTTTCATTATAGTGCAATGTCCCTAGGCAGTTTCCCTAATCAGAAATATTAGTTTGAAATGTTTTAGAATTGCAGTTCACAGTGTCTCATAAATAACAGTATCAATTTAAATTGCAGTACATCTTTTCTCAAGCTGTACAGTGATGTAATGTAATTATCAGACAATTTCTTATGTTCTTTTGCATATGTCACTGCCACTCAATTTTTTGACTTGCTACCCTTATTAAATTTAAGTCCTAACTTGAAATGTCCACCAACACCAGGAATCTCTGCTTTTAAGATCACCTGTAAACTTTACACCACACTGATAGCTAAACAGTGAAGCTTCCCTTAAAGCAATGGGAGTAAAGATACATACAAATAATTAAGACTGATCAAGTATTACTAGATTTTCCCTTGCTCTTATTATGAGCTGAAGTTGTGATTCATTGTTTTGCTCAACTGTAATACTAACAAATTAGAAAAGCATCAAATGCCAAGAGAAGTTAGGGAAGCAAACTTTATTGATTTGATTTGATTTGATTTGATAGAACTGATTCATATGTATCACATACAGTATAAGCCTATATAAAAGTAATCTCTTAACTCAGTAAGACTAAGAATTATTTCAATTGTCACCTGCAGAAGATTGGAGACCAAGAAGCAGCACGAAATGGTAATTTTAGATTCTTTTCTTAATCATCTAAGCTGCTCTTTAGAAGGACATGTGAAAATTATCTTCTACTTGTTTTCTCTGGGAAATGATATTGAGTGTCTTATTGCCCCCAATCTTGATGGTAAAGTAGTATAAGCATGGCTAACAACCAAAAAGAGCCTTATCTTCCATGAATTTTTCAGATCATCTTTTCAATATGTAAGTAATACTCCCATAAGTATTTTTCACAAAGGAAAAAGAAAAAAATGTATTTTGCACCTTGAAGAAACAATGTTCAGCTTTTCAAGAATTGCCCGAAAATATACAGTATTTCTGTATGATATTGTTGGAATAGTCTGCTTCAATTGTGATTTTACTAATGACTGTACAGTTATGATATTATACAAACACCAGACAATAAAAGAATCACACCATAATATACTTTCAGTAGAAGTATGCAGTATTTTATGTACCGGTAACTTGCACATTTAAATCAATGAAAAAGTATACGGCATTGTTACTGTCACCAAGACAACAAATTGCATTCTAACCTGACCACACTAACAGAAATGT
This sequence comes from Thermophis baileyi, assembly GCA_003457575.1. Taxonomy (NCBI): domain Eukaryota; kingdom Metazoa; phylum Chordata; class Lepidosauria; order Squamata; family Dipsadidae; genus Thermophis; species Thermophis baileyi. Next base: position 1,639,562 of record QLTV01001997.1, read on the forward strand.
AAGAAAGGGTGCTAATATGAGGTGTAAGCTTTAACTGTTTTAAAAGAAAACTCACCAAATGCTGAACCAATGGCAACATTCTATTCCATTGTTTTTATTTTATTTTTAAAATTATTTTCATATCCCAGTGGTTCTCAACCTTCCTAATGCTGCGACCCCTGCCCCGCCACCGCGACCCCACCCCGCCCCTTCCCCATGCGCAATGAGGTGACAAAGGGGGCGTGGTGGGCTAGCGCGCGCTTAGGCGACCCCTGTGAAAGGGACGTTCGACCCCCAAAGGGGTCACAACCCACAGGTTGAGAACCGCTGTCATATCCGATCTTATATTGATGGAGGAGAATTTTTTCTTCTTTATTTTCAAGGGGAAAGAATGGTATGCAGTTAGAGTGGCCTATGGACATGGATTAATGGCCGGCCCCACTTCCTGCTTCTCCTGGCATGTGGATAGGCCATGTACCATTTTGGGGAAGCAGGAATAGATGACATTGGGAAGAGGAACTCCCCCCAAATGTTCTGACTCTGCATGAAAAGATATACTTCCACCTCCATGCTGGGCAAGCAAGATAATCCTCTCAACCTGGTGAGCTTTGTTATGCCCTAGACATTTTCCTCCAGTCCATTTTACCCACCACTGCACACACCTCAACCCTGGTCCTCTTTGTAGAGGACAAGTTGGAAATCTGGAAACACCAGTGGTGGGTTTCACTTACCTTCCCCACCGGTTTGCATTGCGACATTTTGCGCGCACACGCGCTCGCTCCACTCGCGCGCACACACGGGTTCCCTCACACAATTTTGCTTCTGCACATGCTCAGTAGCTGCAATCAGCCCAAAACACAGCTGAGGAGCTGATCAGTTGTGCTTCGGGCGAAGGAATAAAGGTCAGTATAAACCTGGGGGCGAGCAGGAGGGCCCTTTTTCAAGCAGCAGAAGAGGAAAACCCTTCCAAACAGTAAAAAAAAAAGTTGCAAAAAATTCACAAAAAAAGATGGTGGCACTCACGGACCGGCACCGGCCGATCCACTTCAGTGACATCACCAGCGGGTCGCTACCGGTTCAGGCGATCCGGTCCGAACCGGGAGGAACCCACCCCTGGGAAACACCTCAATTGACATCAAGGGATGAAACAGATGAAGGCATAAGTATGGACACACTCTTTTATATAATCCTTTCTCCAGTAGCCTATATTCTCCCTAGTTTCCCCTGCTCCAATTAAACACCCACAGAAAAAGTTGCAAGGAACTCATTCTGCAGAGCTTTTTCATCGCATAACAGAAAATATAACTGGAGTTAGACACCTCAGCCCTCTTCATCTCAAATCACCCCCCAAATGATTGCAAGAGATTCTCAAGTACCTCTGAATAATAATGAAAAATATAAAAATATTTTTAGAAATTGCAAGGCTGATTTGGGCACAGGGGAAGGAATAGGAAGCTTTTGATTACTGACAGTGCATTACACAAATAAATATTTATGCAGAAAGTTCTACTGTAAAATGTCTCTACGTTTAGTTTGTGCCACTATATTATTGATCAGTTGTTTGTAAGTGATTAATTAAACATATTTTAATGACAAGCGATCTATAAGTGAACATTTCAATTAAGCAGAACTCTCCTATTTTTCCCAATTTTATAAAATAAATTTACATGTTGATAAAGTTTAACTTTCATTACTTTCTGCTACAGATTATTACACTAAGCTTAACCAGGGGTGGGTTCTAACTTACCTCGCCGCCGGTTCGCTTCCTCCCACGCCACGTGGCCGCGCCGCGTGGGTACGCGCATGCATGCGCAGTGCCAAAAATTCCAAAAAAATTCCCCCCCAAAAAAGCCAAAAACAAGATGGCGCATGCACAGTGCCAGCAACTTGGCTTCTGCGCATGCGCAGAAGAAAAAAAATCAAAAAAATTGCCCCCCCAAAAAAATCAAAAAAAGATGGCGGCGTCCACGGACTGGCACCGACCGAACCGGCTGCGTGACATCACCAGCGGGTTGCTACTGGTTCTGGCAAACCGGTCCGAACCGGGAGAAACCCACCTCTGAGCTTAACTCTTGTGTAACAGTAAAATCTCATTATACCACATAGCATAAAATTGCATAGTTGGTACTTTGCAATTTCAAGCACTTCATTTTATAAAAAAGGCTCTCAAGCAATGCTATAGATCAAAAGTTATGCCATTTATCCATTGAAATATTATCTAGATATTTAGCAATGGCTGCCATAGAAAATAACATAGAGTCTAAATTTAGACCCCAAATTTCTTTTAATCCTTTGGTAAATTAATTAAAATCTGTTACCTGGCATAGCTTTGAAACTGTACCTTTAGATTCTATGAAGAAGTTTAGCAATCCTTTATTTTTTAATTACATAATATTGAGTTCATCTGACATTACAAAACCCATAGTACTTTAGGTACTTTGGTTCTTCAAAGTATCCTAAACTACAAGTATTGTAAAGTTACTCTGTAAAGGCCTTGTTTCCCATACTTTCAATGCTATAGCTCTGTCCTGATTGAAGTTTGGACATAATTTAGGAAAAGATGCCTGGAATAACTTCAAAACTTAACATAACTGGAATAACTTCAAAAACTTTTCTCCACATTTGGCAGATTACAGATAATTTCCATAATACCTTTATTCCCACTTCAAGGATATAATGGGGAGCTATATCACTTCAGTGACAAAATGGTACAGGTGTTATCAATGAGCTTCTTTTTGTCCATCCCTATTCCACAATCTTTTTATGAATCCCTTGCAAAGGAAAAGGGGGATGAATTACATTAATGATTTCAAATCCTTTTTTTTTTTTGGCTGATGAAAGAAGAACTTGTTTATGGGGGGAAATACTTTATTTTGCACCTTACAATGGTAAACTACTTGAAATACCTCCAATAGTTTTGTGCATAAGGAAGGGAATTTTACTGAAAGATAATTGTTCTGCATAAAAGCAAGACTTTTATGAATTAGAAAGTAGAATCAGTATTATTTAGCTTGGCTTTCACCTACTGAATTGCTTTTGCTGATAGACTGTATGATTCCCATTGAAAATGATATTTTGATATAATGAAGATATTTTTTTAAGCTGCCTATTAACTCGTATTTGTCCTTCAAATAGATTTTCTCTATCAGGTAAGGCTACAGACTTGGCATGCAAAATCAAGACCAGCACTAAAGGCAGCAAAGAGACTCAATAACACTATTAACTATTTGTTGCCATCTAGTGGTATTGTCAAACCCAGATCTTTTCAGCCCAGATCTGATGGCCCTACTACTTCCAGGTATGATGAACTACAGCTCCTATCATCCCTAATCAACAAAGAGAGCAGCAGCTTGCGGAACATTGGTTTTGTTCTATTTTTTTGCTCATATTGCTTATGTAACCATTTCAGTTACATTTTTACACATATTCTTTCTAACAAAACCTTATTACTATTGTAAATCATTAGCATTTCATGGCCTATAACCTAAATACACTCTTTAGGGCTAGGAAGAACAGCCATTCAACCAAGAAGAACCTACCTTATAGCCCTCAACTTTTCCATTGTTTGCATTCTCTTTCTTGTAAAACATGCAACCAACAACCATGGCGATAAACATAGTTTTTCTCCTTGGTGTTGTGCTTCCTCTTCAGACTGAAACTAAGACATAACCAGAGGTGGGTTCTAACTTACCTCACTGCCGGTTTGCTTCCTCCCGCGCCGCGTGGCCATGCCTCATGGGTGCATGCGCGCTTTGCAGGCGCGCGCATGCACAGTGCCAAAAATTTTTTAAAAAATCCACCCAAAAAAAGCCAAAAACAAGATGGTGACACATGCATAGTGCCAGAAACTCGGCTTCTGCGCATGCGCAGAAGAAAAAAAATAAAAAATTCCCCCAATTTTTTTTTTTCAAAAATAAATAAGAAAAAAAAAAAAATAAAAAATCCCCCCCATTTTTTTTTTTAAAAAATAAAAAAAAAATTCCAAAAAAAAGATGGCAGCATCCACGGACCGGCACTGACCGAACCGGCTCTGTGACATCATCGTGACATCACCAGCGGGTTACTACCGGTTCACGCGAACCGGGAGGAACCCACCTCTGGACATAACATATCAGTAAAGGCTCCTACAGGTCAGGCTGAAGTCCTTGACATCACATAAAAATCCAGGTAAAGTTTTTTGGCAACAGTTTAGAAATGGTTGATCTTGCCTTATTCTGGGATATCTTCTTCTTCAGCTTTGCTGTTGAATCTTTAGCTCTTGATTTCATGGAAAAATCTATTTCAAGTACTAACTAGCACTTAACCTGCTCAGCTTTTCCCAAGACCAACTAAGATCAGCCAGATTCTACAACTTGCTAAACATCAGTTACATATTTATAAATGTCTTATAAAACAATTGCATAACATTGGCATTGTTTGGAAGCCAAAGAATCTAATATTACACTGGGAATCAGAACTTTGGCCTGCTTCTTTACCAATGTCTTTATGATTTTGAGGGCCTGTGGTTCCTCAGAAATATATCAGATTTTTCTCTACTGATGATAGTATTTGCTAACAGCATTTATTGGCATCCATTGGTAACAACAACATGCCACTAGATGAAAGGTCAATAGAACTAGTAATTAAGATGAGGGCATTTGACATTTTAGGTGTAAGACAGTTAAGAAATGGATGGTTGGCTTTGAGAAGCATAGCAGAACTACAGTCAAAATTAAAAGAAAACTAAAAATCTACCACCTTTCTTTCACAAAAGGGATAATTTCGAGTAACTTATTTTAAATGAATTAAATGGGATAAAACTCCTAGAGCAGGGGTGTCAAACTCGCGGCATCACATTGTCATCACGTGACACATTGTGACTTCCCCCTCCCTTCGCTAAACCGGGTTGGGCGTGGCCAGCGCATCACGCATCTGGCCCGCAGGCCAAGAGTTTGACACCTCTGTTCTAGAGCCACAAGATCTAAGTACCAAATACACTCTATTGTTCAAGAAAGCTAGGAGAAAAATTAGGATAAAAAAACTACCATAGATAGGAAACAACAAAAAATAAATTTAATTAACTTTAAAACTAGTATCTCTTAGCTGATCTCTTCAAACTAAGGAGGATTGAACCTGATTAGCATTTGAATGGAAGATCACTAGAAACTCTCAGGATGGTAGTCTAGACTAGGAAGATAAAAAAGCTCCAAAGAAGACAGTGGAGAACCACTTTTGTATATTGGTACCCAAAAAGTTGTCCTTTGATCCCAACTCAAAGAAGGCTTTGTCTTTGGGGAGGGGAAATGCTTATAAGATGATAGTTTTAATGCTAGACCAGGACTGATAAGACCTTGGTTCACCTCCCATTTGAATGGAGGATCCAGTATAAGCAGCAATAATGAAAAACATCATCACATATCACAACACAAATGCCAAATCTGGCCTTTTATATTTGCATTATGGCATCAGATGCAAGGACATAAACTAAGTGAGTAGCTACATTACAGTGCAAAGTACTTTTCATCGTAATTTGCTCCTGCCTGTCAGCTGTGGACACCTTCATGGACTTTTTAACTTGAGCACTTTTTATTATTATTATTTTTTGTAGGGGGTTGTTTACTAACTGGTGATTGTAATTTAATGACCATTTATAAGCCCATGCACAAGTTGAACTTCAGCATGCAATCACATTGACAAAACACCGTTGCTATGCAAGCTAAGCTTTGCCATTGGGAGACAAAAATAACATAGTCATAGAATCCTTAGCTAGCTATCACTCTGAGCTAATTATTTAATATAAGGATTTTAGCCACATCATTCCACACAGCCCACCCCACCCACAAAATTAACCCATTTCAGTAAAGAAAAACTAGTTAGTCCCTCTCCCTTTAAGAGACCCTTCAAGAGTTTCTAGATTTTAATGATGGGATTGAACGGTTCTTTTCCTGAGGAAAACAAAGTAACTTAATTAGATTTGCAGAACAGTTTGTCCTATTGCTAGCTAATCCACATTCAGTGCTCAGAAGTATATAATAACTTGCTGCATTTTCACATGACATTGGAAAGAAATAAGTGAAGATTCTGAGCTGCAGATATGATTGGATATTAATGGTGGGCAAGTATTTATACCTTACTTGATTGTTTTCTGAGAGGAGTGGGTCAGGATGGAGAACAAGCTTTGAAGGAAATGAAAGGGCTTCTGAAGGAGAGTTGTCTGTGAAGGTGAGAAGCTTTCTGGTGGAAGAGAACACAATGAGGGGGGAGATCTCACAAAGAAATATTGCTGCTGCCTCAAGCAGGGTCAGAGAAGCATTCAGAATACGCCAAAGGGAAATATGTGACATCATGAAACACACAGTGCTGGTCTCAGAAACATTATTAGAAAATAGAGGGCTACCCCAGTCATGACATATCAACTTTCCCATTATACAATGTTTTAAGATTGGACAGAGGATTCTGTGGTGAGCTCCTAGCAAAATTGTCCAGATTAACCATCAAGCAGGTGCTCCTTTGGCAAAAGAGGAGTGCTGCCAACATGCTGTGTCCAGCTCTCCACTGCTTGAAGCAGCAGCCACAGGTCCTTCTTCATTGAAAATATCTTTGAGTGAATGTGGCAACAGAGGTGGCCAAAGGGAAAGAAGCTACCAGCTTTCTTACATTTCTCAAAAGTGAGCTAGAAACAGTTGCTAGCCTTGTGAGAGTATCTGAGGGCTACTGGCAGATGATTAACAAAAGAAGATCTTGGGAGGGGGGGAAATCTTTCACCCACTCTTAGCTCTGAAACATAGAGCTCCAGGTGATTTTCTTCTTGGTGTTCTCCAAATTCCCTCAGTACATTTTAGTACATTGCTGTGCATGTAGATCAGCTGCAAGTTAATGGGCCAGGAAATGATAGCCACATGTGCAACTAGAATCAGCACATGAGAGATAGCCTTATCCAAAGAACAGCAGGAGGTGTACCGTGGTTAGTGTTATGTATTGAATATATATAGTTGTGTTAAACCCTGCTAAAGTGAAACTAACTGCAGGAGTTGTACCGTGGTTAATGTTATGTATTGAATATATATAGTTGTGTTAAGCCCAGCTAAAGTGAAACTAACTTTAGATGACCCTAACTGTTAAATTCACAGAGATATAAAGTGAAACTAACCTTTAGATCAGGGATCACCTAGTGACTAATTGTTATGTATTGAATATATATAGTTGTTTTAAGCCCAGCTAAAGTGAAACTAACCTTTAGATGACCCTAACTGTTAACTTCAACTGTTTTGGAGGGAAACTTAGAACATTCATATTTGGGCGGGCTCTTTCTAGTATTATGATTGGTTAAGGCCCTGTGGGCCCAGAGTATAAATTACAGGGATTTTCCTGTTGTTCCTCAGTTCAGTTTGAGTCAATAAATGCTGTTGTATCTATGCTGGTCTGTTCTTGCCTATTGCAGCCCACTACACAATAGTTAGTTTATATCCTGGGTTAGCATTTCTTAAAAGCATGTTGATAAAGCATTTTGGAAGATATGAGGGCAGGAGACATCCTTTGTGTAGGAAATGGATTCTCATAGGTGAACATAGGATGATGCCACAACCATCCAGCTCAGCTTACGAGCTCACTGATCATATAGTCAAGCAGCAGGAATAAAGGCAAAAGAAGTAGGTGGGAAAAAAAGGAAGTTTTCTTATTCCATGGAGGTATTATAATGGATCAGAGAACTGTAGGGGAAAAGAAGTGGGTTGTAAGTGGCTGTTTACCAGCCTGCACAGTAAGCTGCCATGTAATCCCCACAGGGCAGGCACAGCTGAACCCCATTTGCAGACTGGAGCAAAGCACTTTTTGAAACATAGCTAGCAGGCATCTATCTGGAAGAGACCACTGGACACATTTTTTTTCCACCTGTGTCAAAAACATGAATTAAATGCTACAGGACCTAATCTGTAGGGAACAGCTTTAATAGGAGAAAGAAAGAGAAAAGTGTGTCATCTACTGTCATATCTCTGATCACTTAGTCAACTGCTGACAGTTCTCCAATCTTTATGGAAGATCACTGGTCATGTGTGAAAATTACTACCCTCTTGTAAATGATGTGCTGTGTGGAGTAACATTATTGTGACAGGTTCTAGCTAAAGAGAGTTCCCACCTCTCCCTATTCTCCATAGGAAAGGAAATAACTGTCCACTCACCATTCATTAAAAAAATGTGAACACTTTTTTTTTTTTGCATCCTTGAGATCCACTTATCCTGGGTGTCAGAAGCAAGGGGGAGAGAAGCCAAGGATAATAACTCCTTTGGAGTAAAAGAGCTCCTTTGAAGAATGGGAGCCGGCAGCAAGAGATCCACAGGCGCCAATGATGGTTTTTTCCACCCCTCCTCTGTCCTCTGATTCTCTTGCAAAATAACAGTTGGAAATGTGGGTAAAAAGTAAGCTAGCATACTTGCAAGCTGTTTCACTGACCATATTGAACCAATTTAAATCTCCATTCCAAATGTTGTCATATCTATCAAGGTTGCAACAGATTTGAAAAAGGGTAATGGCTCTGCCCTTAACAAGCTCTCAGAATTTTTAAAGAAAAGAAGTAGAGCTATAATAGATATCAGACAGGAATAGATTAGAAATATCCATCATTGACTTTTGAATAAGAGTCTTGAGAACTGACTGGTTGAAGTATCTATTTCCATTTTCTAGAATGGCTAGGAAATTGGGACGCTTGGGCAGGAGTTGAAAGGCCATCAAAAAGGATTTGTAATGCCTATCAGGTTTTCCTGTATGCAATTATAAAGCTAAATTTACAACATTATTGTGTTACCTATTGCAATAAAAATATCTTAGCAATTTATATCATCCAGTGTTTTAAAATAAAGATATAACTTCAAAAATATGCATTTAATAAAACACGAAACACACACACACACACACACACCTCCCTATAATAAGTAAATGACAATCAACATTTAAATGCTCTTCTAAATAACTCTGTTTTGAGCAGTTTCCAAAATATGCAAAGTGTAGACTGTATTCTGACCTAAAGGGGTCAAGATAATCTGCTTCCTGTAGAACACTGAAAACAGATTACCAGTACCAATGATTACCATATACAGGCGCTGAGGAAATATAAGGAAGAACATTATCAACTACAGATAGAGCAAAGGAAAGCCATTTAAAAATGGGGAATGCCACAGCCTTTTTCACGACTACTAACCTCACCCTTTTCCATTATGAAGTGTTGTCTATCAAGCTAGTACAGCACCTCCAAATCCTCCAAGACAACTTGAAGAGCAGAGATCATGCTCATAAGTGGTCACAGACAATTGAAAGAGCACTCCGTCCATATTATTAGAGCTCATAGGGCAGAAGCAGTTCCAGATAATGTGGTCAGACCTTCCTCCAGTCTCCATAATGGACTCCACCCCTGAAGAATCAAGACTTTGGCAACTTTATTGACACAGTGCTATGCTAAATAGCCAGATGGAATCTACCTATTTCCCCTTTCCTGAAAAGTAATACAATTCTCTAGACAATATGAGGTCCACTCAATTTTTCCTTATTTTCTGGAAGTGTCTCAAGACACAGAGGTCTCAGAGTGATGCTGAGGGGACTCCATTGCTAATCAAATTTCTTGTCCAGGCTTTATTTTAAATATATCACTATTTGACATGTTTATTGTTTTATACTTTTTCTTTTTTGCTGTATGCTGCCCAGAGAGAGTCACTCTTTTTTAAAATGAGCAGCCATATAAATCAGATAGATGATAGACAGATGATATAGATAATGTAACTATAAGAAGTACATATGCCAGATTAAAAATGAACAGACGTTAGCTAAACATTAATGATATGTACAAAGCATCCAATAATAAATTAATAATAGGGCCATCCAAAATTCTGTAGAACAGGGTCTTTTATCTGGATGTCGTCCACATCTATATATAGATTCTAATTTTATCTTCATTTTTATCAGCATCAAGTAATCAGTGTATGTGCAAAATGGCCCTGCACTGATATGATACAATAACATTTAATTCTAGGCTGTATATGTATTCCACTTGTATATTTAGAGAAATTTTTAAAATAGTGACAGCTTAAATTCCACTTTGGGAGAACATTCCATGGGGAAAAGTGGAAAGAAACCCAAGTTACAAATTGCCGGAACTTTTCTGAACACCAACTAGTATGTCTAAATCTCAGCCACTTTTCTCCTTTCCCTGTCACCCTGTTCCCTACAAAGGCCTGCAGTCTTGGATTCATTCACATGTACAAAAATTCTCCATACTCTCTACAAAGGCCCACACCCTTGGCTATAACCACATATACAAATATGTCTTTGGACAGGACATGCAGGGAACACAGAAAGCAGTGTCCTTATTGAAGGAGGGTGATAGTGGAATAGATGAGACACAGTAGATTTTAGAATTTCTTCTTCGTTTCATCCATCATACACCAAGCTTTCTTAAGTAGAAATTTCTTCAGAAGTGTCTCAGATGAGGATACTAATACTTTGTAATCACTAAGAGTCAACACTGGCTTGATGGAAAATAATCAGATAGCAGTATATATTTTATACTTCTGATACTTTGAACAAAAATTCTAAAGCAAACATGCTTCAACATATGTCAAAAACTACCCTTCTATACCTATGGCTAATGCAGGGCAGCTGGAGTTTATTGGCAAATAAACATACACATGTATTTTCTACAATCTCCACAATAGGGTTGCAAAGTGGGCTCACATAAAGTAGAAGTGATAAGCTCCATTACACTCTATTTTCTATGCTTACGATGTACATATGTTGGGGGCCTTTATGTAACCGGAATTCTACAGCTGGTGGCAGCTATTAGCTTTCTTAATATGAAAATGCCATGAGCCTCCAAGCGTTTCCTAGTTTTATAGATACCAAATCAATTTCTGAGATCCTGAACTGACAACTCATTTGATGTTTGTCAAGCTGCAGTTAGTATTAGGGATGGGAGGGGGGGAAATATCCTGAATTGCCTAATTAGAAAAATAATGCATTGCACATTATCAGTTTGCTCAAGTATAATGACAACAAAGAGCCTGTTGTTATGAAAACTCAAATTATTGTATAATTAATACAGCCTAGAGAAATAGATCTGAGTCTTACAAAAGCAAGGATTTTTCAAAAGAAATTGAAAAAAATCTCTTTTAAGGACTGCTTCTAATCCTAATAGAATTTTGTAGCATTCAAAATCCCCAGAAGCAATAATCTCATTGAGAAGCTGTGGGTTGGAACCCCCTGGGTGGCTGCAAGCAATCCACATGAGAATTTTTTGGCTGTGTGTGTGTGTGTGTGTGTGTGTGTGTATTGATCAAGTTTGTATGGGCAAAGTGGGGTAATTTGGAAAAACTCGGCCTGGGATTTGCTTCCTATTTTGCTCATTCAAGCCAGACAAAATGGGATCCAGTTTTTATACCATTCCTGCTTTGCATATAGAGGCAAAATAGGAGCAGTGTTCAATTAATCACGATTAGTTTAGTGCTGTCTTAGACCAGTACACAATAGGAACAGTGTGAAAACTCACTCCGGGTATTGCTCTTCACTTTGAAGCAGAATAGAATAGAGTTGGAAAGGACCTTGGAGGTCTTCTATTCCGACCCCTTGCTCAAGCAGGAGACCCTATACCATTTCAGACAAGTGGCTGTCCAGTTTCTTCTTAAAACCCTCCATTGATGATGCACCCACAACTTCTGAAGGAAGCCAATTCACTGGTTTATTGTTCTCACTGTTAGGAAGTTTCTCCTTAATTCCAGGTTGCTTCTCTCCTTCATTAGTTTCCATCCATTGTTTCTTGTGCTGCCCTCTGGTGCTTCAGAAAATACATTGACCCCCTCTTCTTTGTAGCAGCCCCTGAAATATTGGAATACTGCTATCATGTCACCCCTAGTCCTTCTTTTCTCTAGACTGGCCATACCCAATTCCTGCAATCGTTCTGCCTATGTTTTAGTCTCCAGGCCTTTAATCATCATAGTTGGCTCTTCTCTGAACTTTTTCTCAGCATCTTTTTTTAATGTAATCTTTTTTGTCAACTGTCCTTTGCTTGCAATGGGCAGTTGAGAATCGCCATGATATATATAGTTTAATAATTAAAAGTGATATATTTATTTTTTGTCCAAACCTAACCCCAGTGAAATACTTCATTTTATTCAGCAGAGGGGAGTTACACAAATTCATTTATCCCTTTGGGGATTGGATTAGCAGAAAGTTTGATAAGCCATGGCATACAGCTAATATTCCTACTTCTACAGACACAGCTTCCTATGGATACTTATATTGTTGATAACATATTGTTCAAGATTACAGCACATGATGATACTGTGGCATTGACTTCTATCACATACAATCTACCCCCCCCCCAAAAAAACCATCTATTTGTGGGGAAAGATCCACCAGAGCACTACTAGAAAGCTCTAAAATAGTTTGTGGGTGGAACAAGGATCCGTTTGGGTCCAACGACTTTGCCAAAAGAACAAATAAAAAACAGTCTTTTGTCTAAGTAGCACATGTTAACAAAAATTTGGGGCACAATGTTGGATCTTCTGCCTCTCATTCTTGGCCATTCTTTTGACTCCTCCATCAATGACATAGTTTCTTATATTGTAATTGGACTGGTAATTTGAATACAATTTTAATGCTTTTTAAAGATGAAACAGATTTCTGCTTTTAAAAAAGGAAATGTGAACCATATTAAGGAGCCTTTTCTTTTTTGCTTTCAAAGGTTTTATGCAAATATAATACTGAACAAACAAATAAATAAATATAAGCTGTCACTTGCAAATTTGTGAGATCTAGTCTGTCTCAGAGCAATTGTCCAGGGACTCAAGAGTGTCCCCTACCCTTTAAACCTAGGAATTTCAGTTAATTGTCCCACCCAGGGGTTGGCAACTTTAAGACCTGTGGATTTCAACTCCCAGAACTCCCCAGCCATCAATTAAATCAAGTTAGGGTTAAACATCAAGATTTCACAGTTTTGAAATGCATTGACTTGCAAAATCATTCTTTAAGTGATTTTATGGCAAAAATATGCTATACAGAAAGTAATTATATTTATCATTGCTTGCAAATAAATATGGCTGAAAGAGGTGAACATGAAATACTTAAATCAATATTAGGTATTTATCAGGATGCTTCAAATAAAGGATATTGTATTTCCTTTGTTTTTTAAGCTTATCTTAAATTTAATTATAATTCTGCAATGTTTTGACAACGCAGTTTACCAAATTAAACTTAAGAAAATTTCTCAAAAGGAATTAGATTAATATTTATTTTCCTTGCTATGAAACACCTATAGGCAACTAACAATGCTTTATGAAGATAAAACAGGTGCCTTATCTGATAAAAGAGCAAAATATAGGTATGAGAATATATACTTCCACCATATCTCAGGGTTGTGGCAATTTGTGAACTTATGATCCCCAAAATAAATTTCATATAATTCACTCCACTCACAAAACTAAGCTCTGGAGAAGAGGAAGAGGTTAAATAGATCACCCCCAACACATTTATTGGAAGCTCAACAACTTGGACTCCTGGTGAAGAGGGGGGGGGTTTCTTGCAAATAGAGACCCTATCCCTGCAAGGTCCAGAAAGTTGGTGGTTTGTTTGTTTGTTTTTGGAGGGAGACAGGACTTTGATAAAACAATTAGTTTTATATCTGAGATTTCAGATATGCTCCAGCTGAGCTAGAAATAAATTGGCTCAGCACTATTGAACACAGCTGACGTTGTTGGATCCCAAAGGCCCTCAGAACTGCTTGTAGATGGAAGTCTGTCTGTGGAAGCCTTCAGATCACTCCTGATCCAAAAATAGCTCTTGACTTATACTCTTTCTTAATCCCACTCCACCACATCAGTTATTGTCTGCGCTTTTTAATTTAACAGTTAGAAACTCATCTTGTCACAGGCTTGCTCCTGCTTTGCTCCCAGGATAATTTCATCCTTTAAATTTTGGGTTTGACTAATACTCTGGAATCATCAGCTCTCCCACCACATCAAAAGTTGCAAAGCATTTGGGGTAGGGTGGGGTGGGGTGGGGGAGATGGGATTCTGTTTGGACTGTAAGACCAGGAAAAAAAGTGCACCAAATAGATAAGTAGCAGTTTTGGAGTGATTTATTATTCATTTATTTAAAACATCTGCAGTTTGCCCCCAATTAAAAAATTTAAGATGTTTACAGCAAATGTGTTCATGATTCATATTGCAAAATGGGTGTAAGTAAGATTATAAACATCTTTGTGGTTTCCATCTTTCCAAAATTGTGTCTACAAAAAATAGCAAGTGATGTGATATCTGATTAACAAATATTCCACGTTTTGTCTACTTGTGTGCAAAACACTCAAAAGTGAAAGTATACTTAATTATGTGGATTATTTCTTGCTTTTCAAACTATGGCAAGGGCTGCAGATGTAATAGCTTTGGAGTAGGGCTTGGATTCAGGGGTGGGTTCTAACTTACCTTGCTGCCGGTTCGCTTCCTCCCGTGCTGTGTGGCTGCACCGCGTGGGTGCGCGTGCGCTTTGCGCGCATGCGCAGTGCAAAAAAATAAAAAAAATCCCCCCCCCCGAAAAAGCCGAAAACAAGATGGTGATGCATGCGCAGTGCCGGAAACTCGGCTTCTGCGCATGCGCAGAAGAAAAAAAAAACCCGGATTTTTAAAAAAATTAAAAAAAATCCAATTTTTTTTTTAAAAAAGATGGCGGCATCCACAGACTGGCACCGACCGAACTGGATCCATGACATCATCGTAATGTCACCAGTGGGTCGCTACCGGTTTGGGTGAACCGGTCCGAACCGGGAGGAACCCACCTCTGCTTGGATTGCACTGTGAAAATGTACATTTTTGACCTTTGTGAAAATCAGCGGTGGGTTGCTCCTGGTTCGGCCCGGTTCTTAGAACTGTTTAGCATGCGCAGAAGCGTTGTGCGCGAGCATGCGCGCGCATGCGAGTGAACCGGTAGCAACGGGTTTTAGAACCCACTATTGGTGAAAATGTGCATTTTTGACTACTCCTGCAGAAACCACTCCACCCTGAGAATACAGGTAGTTCTTGTTTAGCAACCACAACTGGCACCTCCAACTTAGTCATTAAGTGAAGTGAAGTGATCAAGTGAAACTACAAAGATGTTTATGATCTTACTTCAGATTTCCTTTGCTCTACAGTCCTGTGAAGGTTGTAAACATGAGAATTGGTTGTAAAGTTACTTTTTCATCACCATCATAACTGTGAATGGTCACTAAATGAGGCGGTTGCTAAATGAGGAACACTTGCATATTCAGGTCAATTGCTCAAGACAGTCATTTGTTTTATAACAGTACATATTCCATGTGAACCTGAGAGTTACAATTAAACATACTAGGCTTTTTCTGTAATGAATTGTTTTCTTTTCTTTTATTTTATTTTTAAAAATGAGCAGATGTCTTAGTAATCAAGTCCAGTTTCTTTTACTTCTTTTGCAGCTTCCCTGCACAGATTTGTACACTGTATTACCATAAACATGAGTGTCTTTGTAACAGAAAGATGCATTTAAATTGCTAGTACATTTATTATTTTGAAAGATGACGGAGTCCTTGAGTCCATGGAAACTGCTGATTATTACAGCTACTCTTTCTTGCCAATTTGACATTGCTAATAAAACAGAATACCTACTTTGCCTGCAATTGGTTCTTGTGCACTGTCCTTGGCTTACAAAAGATTATCCCTAAACAAAGCTTGCTTGAGTACATAAGGCTGGTTGCTCTTGAGATAGTACTAAACCTTATTATTTTTGTAGAACTGAAGCTAAAAACCAGGTGGGGAATATCTTGCCTAGGCTTTCTGTAATTCAAGGCTTTTCCACACTTATCATTTAAACTGAAAACTGACTTATGAAAATCCTTTTGGAACAGGATTGGCATTTTGCTATAGATTGCGAACTATTCACAATGGCTTGGATGCTATCCATCCTCCCATTTTTTAAAATCCCCTGGTGCTTGGTTCTCCAGCCTTTCTGTCCCAGGAAGGCAACAGTCAATTGCTGGACATAAAAAATTAAATTTATATACATATTTACAGTATATGTCAATAGTTCTCCACTCTTATTGCATCAACAGAAAGTTACCTAGCAGCCCTGCTTAGGGTCACTCAGGCTCTACTTGGGAAGGGAAGCCCAGAGGCCCAGAGGCCCACCTGCAGGGTTGTGCAGAGGAATTCTTCATACATCTGGGGCTAAAATTTCTTGGATTCATTCCCAGTTGGATGCCAAGCATGATGCTAGTCCTGTGGAGATGTCTGGCAAGCAGATTTACCTGGTTCTGTGGTAACACTTTGATTTTGTTGGACCTGAGGAAGTGGAGAGTGTCATTTAGAATGCAAATGCAATCACATGTGCATTAGATCCATGGTCTGCCTGGCTAGTTAAGGCTACCTGGGATATGTCATATGGGTGAGTCCAAGCGATGGTGAATTCCTCCTTGTTGGAGGGGGTGTTTCTGGCTCTTTTTAAAGAAGCACTAGTTTGCCCCTCCTCAAGAAACCATTGATGAACCCCACAATTCTGAACAATTTTTGTCCAGTCTCCAGTCTTCCCGAAAAAAGGAAGGTGGTTGAGAGATGGCCTTACAACTCCAGAGGATCCTAAGGAGGATCCTAAGGAAACAGATTATCTGGACCCCTTTCAGTCAGGTTTCAGGCCAGGATATGTGGCTGAAACAGCATTAGTTGGATTCATAAATGGTCTCTGACAGGAGCAAGATAGAAGTGGTGCATCCATCCTCACTCTTCTTGATGTCTCAGTGGCTTTCAATACCATAGACCTTTGGGGCTGGTTTAGGGAGTTGGAGTTCTGTGTTGGTTCACCTCCTTCCTCTGAGGTCAGTCCCAATCACTGTTTATAGGGTTAGGGTTAGGGTCCAGCTCTTGGCCTCTGTGTTGCAGGGTGCCTCATGGCTCAGTGCTTTCTCCACTCCTGTTTAACATCTACATGAAACTGCTGGATGAGATCATCCATCACCATGGGATGAGGTATTACCAGTATGCTATTGATACCCAGCTATACATCACCATCCTGGATAAAGTAAGCGATGCTATAGATGTTCTTTTGTGGTGTCTGGAGGCTATAGGGACCTGAATGGGGACAACAGATGTCAACTGAACCCTGGTAATATGGAATGGCAGTGGGGGGAGGCTCTGCATCCAGGAATGTATTGTGTTTGGTCTTGGATAGGGATGCACTACACAGACCGACCCAGTACATCATCTGGGGGTCCTCCTAGACTTGTGACTCCTGCTCAACTTCATATAGTGCATCAGTTATGCTCTTTTCTGGATAAGGAAGCTCTCAGACTCTCATGCCTTGGTCATCTCCCATTTGGCCTATTGCAATACACTCTACATGGGGCTACTCTTGAAAAAGAATCCAGAAGCTTCAGCAGGTACAAAATGTGGCTGCACAGGGCACCACCAAAATAGCATACATAACTGCTGCATAGCCTGCATTGGGTGCCGATTTGCTTCCAAGTCCAATTCAAGCTGTTGTTATGACCATTAAAGCTCTACATGGCAAGGGGCCAGGTTACTTATGCAGCCATTTTCATCCCACTACATCAACCTGTCCCACCTGGTCAGGCAGGGAGGTATGTTGTGGACCCCATCAACAAAAATAATTCAGACTAATGGGGTCCAGGAAGACAGCCTTCTCTGCCATTGCCCCCACTCTGTGGAACTCTCTCTCCCCAGAGGTGAGACAAGGCCCCACTCTCTTGGCCTTCTGTAAAAGTGTAAATACATGGCTGTACATCTTTGCTTGAGGTTGGCAGATAAGCATGTAATGTGGGGTTGGTTGGTGCTCTGAAAGCCTTCCCACCACCTTTTAGTTATCATCCCTTGACCTTTTTAAATTTTATATACTGTTTTTATGCTTTTAATATTTTACACTGCCCAGAGTCTCACTCTGAGGGAGATGAGCAGTTCTTAAATATGACAAATAAATAAAATAAAATATACAGTACACAGCATTGAAGTATCAGACTGGAGATACATGCAGGCTAAACGAGAAAACCAAGCTTTTAAAACAGGCTATTCTTTTCAGCACGCAGTCTAATATTTATATACCACTCTTTATTAGTATAGGTTGCTAATCAAAAGCCAGAATACTCTCCAAGGTTTTATTATTTTTCCAGTCCCCTGAGTAAAAGGGTTTTAGTACCAAATAGCTCAAACAAACCTATGTCCTATCTGGGATTAGTGATGAAATCCTTCTACCTCAGGTGACTTGAACTACAAAACTGTAAACCCTTCATTTAATTAGCTAGTCTGGTCTAACAGTTAAGCCATCAGACTAGAAAGCAGGAGACCATGAGTTCAAGTCCCATTTTAGGCATGAAAGCCAGCTGGGTGACTTTGGGCCAGTAATTTTCTCATAGCCTAATCCCCCTTATAAGATTGTTGTTGTGGGGAAAATAAGAAGAAGGGCGTGTGTTTGGATACATTTGCTGCCTTGAGTTATTTGTAAAAAAAAATAAAGGTGGATACAAAATAAATAAATATTTTTTTTTAAAAGCAAAGGGGGAAATTACCTACTCATGGAAAGGAAAACTGTAATTTGAAAAAGTTTCTGCTTGGTTTCAAAGTGGAAACTTTCTCTCTGCTGCACAAAGATCTCAATCAGGAGCCGCGGTGGCGCAGTGGTTAGAGTGCAGTACTGCAGGCTACTTCTGCTGATCACTGGCTGCCAGCAGTTTGGCAGATCGAATCTCATCAGGCTCAAGGTTGACTCAGCCTTCCATCCTTCCGAGGTCGGTAAAATGAGGACCCAGATTGTTGGGGGCAATATGCTGATTCTGTAAACCGCTTAGAGAGGGCTGTAAAGCACTGCAAAGCGGTATATAAGTCTAAGTGCTATTGCTATTGCTATCCCTATGCTATTTTAGCAGTGTTGGTAAAATGAAGTACAGCAAGATTAGAGTGTGTGAACAGAGCACAGGTAATGTTTTTGTCTTTAGGCTAAACCAGCAGTCACCAACTGGTGGTCCGTGGACCACTGGTGGTCTGCAAGAAAATTTTAGTGGTCCGCAGAAAAATTATTTGCATTTTTTATATTGCACTAAACATTATTTATCTTTTTTAAAAAATCATATTAATGGTCCGCAGGATTTAAAATTATGGATTTAGTGGTCCCTGAGGTCCGAAAGGTTGGTGACCCCTGTGCTAAACCATATATGTAATATTTTAAATGCAAGCATTTCACCAACATAATGCAGTAATATCTGCAGCCATTCTCACTGCACATTAACATAAAAATAAAGAAATGTAGTTTGCAATTAATGTTAAGGTTTTTAGTTTGACAAACCTATTGGTGGGGAAATGGGTCTTGGTTTTTGACTAATCTAATGTGAAGAATGAAGAACTTCCAGCAGAACCTGGTTCCTCCAGTGGAATTTGTTTTTGACAAGTTGCTTGAAGGATTGGGTAAATTATAAAACTTACTAAAGCTATTTGAAACCATGTCTTAACTA
This sequence comes from Thermophis baileyi, assembly GCA_003457575.1. NCBI lineage: Eukaryota > Metazoa > Chordata > Lepidosauria > Squamata > Dipsadidae > Thermophis > Thermophis baileyi. The sequence goes on from QLTV01001997.1 coordinate 1,659,016, forward strand.
GCTGAAAATTTAAAACAGGGGTCAAAGGAGGCCTTCTTCAATCATTTTAGTAAATCCCAGAAATCAGGAAAATTAGAGCCTTATAGAATAGAATAGAATAGAATAGAATAGAATAGAATAGAATAGAATAGAATAGAATAGAATAGAATAGAATAGAATTTTTTATTGGCCAAGTGTGATTGGACACACAAGGAATTTGTCTTGGTGCATATGCTCTCAGTGTACATAAAAGAAAAGATAAGTTCGTCAAGTTCGTTATGCTGGAAAGAGTGTTTGGTATTTGAAACTATGGTCTCCTAAATCATACACAGTGTTCAACAAGGAAGAAATATATAGCTCTTTGATATATAATTTATAATCTGGATAAACTATAGAGGAGATTCTATATTATAGGTAGTCCTTAATTTTAGGTAGTCCTTAGGTAGTCCTTAATTTACGACTGATCAGAGTTACAACGGCTTTAGAAAGGACACTTTATGACCCATAAAGTATTTCTGGCTGTCATAAAATGATGTACCACTCTCCCCTTCTGTAAATGGCCACATTTTGGGTCCTTGGCAATTGGCTCATTTTTACAACTGAGTTCATCACCCATGTCAGCAATGTGGTCTAGTTTTGGTTTACACATCTTCTGTTATATTCTCAAAACTGTCCTTCCTATTCTCCCCAAAGATTAGTTGATTAGTGCAGCCATTATAGATAGTAAATACATAAAGATACAGATATATCTTGGACTCTTGAAAGAGGCAAATACAGAGTTTTGATTTCATTCATTAAAAACTATATATCAATGTGCACCAAAAGGTATGTTTTTTTCATAAATACAGTATTATAAAGCATATTCATTGGCCTGCTCACTAATGAATGATTGTGCTTATAGGGATACAAGTTATTTTATTGAGAAGGTAGACTGGACTTTAATCCTTATCTAAATTGTGCTTCTATAGCATTTAATGATTTTAATGCTGGGGGATGGCAAATATTAAGGAGACTGTAAAAATTTCTGCATATCATTATAAAAATACAAAATATGTCTTGATCCAACTGCAATCTCTCATTTCTATTTCTTCCTTTTAAAACTAAGTACAATGAGAAATGTTGGTTAGTTCCAAAGAACACTAAAGACACATGCTCCACCAAATGTTTATTTAATAACAGTGACAAGTGAAATTTGGGAGAAACCCCAAACCTCTTGATTGTAATCACTCAAAGTATTACTCATTATGACCAACTTCTCTTTTCGGTTAAATAGCAGAACTACCAAGAACTATTGTTCCTGAAACCACTGTACTTCGGTTGGAAGCTTTATGCTTCCAAATGTCATTTGTAGGAAAACAATGGTAGGATTTCATCTCTTCTTTGACCACTTCTGTTTGGCCACTGTGATGAACAAAATGTTGAACTATAACAGATCTTGGCCAGGTTCAACATACTATTCCTATGCTCTTATATTCTTGACTGGGAGTATTCCTTCACAGCAGGTAGTTGAGTTACCTGACCCCAAATTCCCCCCAAATTTGAACACACTTAAATTATATAGGATCAACCAGTAGAAAAATGTTATCAGAAAAGCATGCTATTACTTTTTAAATGACAAATTTGCATATTCAAAATGTATCCTACTGACACGGAAGACTATTTTGAAGTAACCCATATTTGGGTAGTGATATTTGGTTTAGGATTTCAGTCTACATTGATTGTACAACTGTGATGATCATTTGCTACCTTCTGCTATTAGGAAGATTGTCTCTTTAAACTGAAATATATGATAAAATATATATTTATATATAAATATATATAAAACTTCATATTTATATAATTGTCCTCTTATTCTCATCAGCAAGGCATTTAGAGTGCTTCCAACCATCCTTCCACGATATGATTAAGTGACCATTCTAGCAAAAATTAACAATTTTGATAATGTTGGATTTTCCAGTTTAGCCACCTAAAATGTGGAAGGATGCACTCTTTCAGTTTTCCACTGGCTTATTACATATATTTTTGTGCAATAGTCTTGCTACATTTTGGGGAGCAGAGGAAGATCCATTCAAAAAAATAATTCTAAAATATTAAATGTTCTGACCTTCAGATAGATGTTCCTTACAGTTCCATGAACTACAATAATAGCTCTGTGTAATGCTTTCCCTGTAGCAGAAGATGAAAAAAGTGAATGAAAAAATGTCCCTGAAGATTGCAAGCCAACAGAGGGAGAAGGGGAAAAGAGAGAGAAGCTTAAAGCATTTTTGCCAACAATATAATTTAGATGGCTCTTTGGATGATCTAGTCTTTGCATAATGCATTGAATCCAATTTAAATATTTTCAATCCATTTCATCCTAGCTGACCAGATATTTGAAGAGCCTGTATGAAGTGATAGTCTCATTTAGTCATAAAAAAGGATAAAACCTTTCAAGATTGTTTGCTGCATGGCACTTTTCATTTTATATCAGGAGTGTCCAACATTGGCAACTTTAATGTTTACATGCTGGCTGGGGAATTCTGGGAGTTGAAGTCCATAGGTCTTAAAGATGCCAAGGTTGGACACCCCTGCTTTACATAAAGGTTGAGCTCATACTGCTCAGATCCTAGGAAAGCCCCAAAAGTGAAATTGGCAAGCACAGGAGGGACTATTAACTATCTACACCCCAAAGAGGTAGAACTGAAAGGAAAAAGTAACGAAGAAATGTTCACTATATATGTCATGTGCCATTCTATGAGCTTATGTTTTACAATCCATCTACAACCCATCTATGAATTAACTAAACTGCAATCCATGTATTTATTTTTGGTTAAAGATTTGCATATTGTCATGCCACCATCCCCTGAAATGTCTATAGAAGGATGGTAAGTGTCTATAAAAAAAAAATCAAGATGTCAGGAGTGCTCTATTATAATAGATCAAGCTTTCTTCTAATCCAGCATCTTCTTTACAACAGTAGCTGTTAGATAGTGGGTAGAGATGACAGGAGACAGACTTCCAAAGCAGCTCTTTATTTCAGCTCTTGTGTAAGCAACCAGCAAAGAGCAGTCTGACAGCTTGCCCTTTTATAGGGAGCTGTCAGACAGACCAGCCAATAGCGTTTGAGCTTTTTCCCGCTCAAACGCTGGACCTGGTTGGAACCATGCAACACAGTTGAAACAGTTAGAACATAACACCCCTCCCCTCCTGGATGGAGCTGTCCAGCATACGTAATCACGCAGGTAGGCGGGGCGTTTTGGAGCCCTACTAGACCTGCGCAAATCAGTTGGTGGTGAGGCAGCGGCCTGTGCGGACAGGTCTGCTGCTGCTCCGCGGCTCGAGCATGGACGCT
>QLTV01001997.1:1665504-1684708 GCA_003457575.1 Thermophis baileyi
CAGGAAGATGTCTGCCTGGCTGGTTGAAAGTGCTGAAGAAGCTAGTCACAGTTCTCCTGGCCCAAGCCCTCGTCGCCAAAGATGTCTGCCTGGCTGGTTGAAAGTGCTGAAGAAGCTAGTCACAGTTCTCCTGGCCCAAGCCCTCGTCGCCAATGTTAGATAGTGGGTAGAGATGACAGGAGACAGACTTCCAAAGCAGCTCTTTATTTCAGCTCTTGTGTAAGCAACCAGCAAAGAGCAGTCTGACAGCTTGCCCTTTTATAGGGAGCTGTCAGACAGACCAGCCAATAGCGTTTGAGCTTTTTCCCGCTCAAACGCTGGACCTGGTTGGAACCATGCAACACAGTTGAAACAGTATTATAATTATTATAATAGATCAAGCTTTCTTCTAATCCAGCATCTTCTTTACAACAGTAGCTAATCAGATGCATTCAGGAAAATCACAAGCAGGTTTTTAAAATAGTTTGCTTCTTGGCTCTTGTCATTCAAAAACATTTAGCTTTTGAACATAATCTGGTCTGAATGCTAGACTAAGTCTGGGGAGGCCCAGGTTTTCACTACCTTGAGACTTTCTGGACTTGGGCCAAACGTATTTGTTTAGCCTGATAATGTTGCATGGGGTGGTTATGGAAAAAAAGTGGGGGCAGCAGAATGGATGATCATGAAAATTATATTGAGTTGTCCAGAACAATATTTCTCAACCTTAGCAATTTGAAGATATGTGGACTTCAACTCCCAGAATTCCTGGGGATCATTGCTGGCTGGGGAACTTGAAGCCAAACATTTGGGACTTGAAGCCAAACATTTTAAAGTCGCTGAGGTGGAGAAACATTGCTCTAGAGTAAATACAGGATATATTTTTAAAAGTACTTAATTTAAAGATAGACATACTAAAAATGAATTAGCATAATTTTTTAAGCTTATATATTGCAGTGATTTACTTTTTCCTATCAATCTGAGATACAATCATGTGCACATACTGAAGTTAATGAGATTTAAGAAGTCTATTGTTACACATTTTATGTGCTTAAGGAGGACTTCCACATTAGCAATTTACAGTGTCATCTTCCCATCACTATGGTGATAAATCATTACTGCAGGTTTTATATCACCACTGAGATTGTGGAGTGATGCTATAAATCACTAGTGTGAAATTTTTCATTAATAGTAAGCCCAGAATGCAATGCTGGAGAGTTTGATTTTCCAGGAGAATTAAAGGGCCACACAAAAGTAAGAAGGAACAGATTAGTAATAGTCCAAATAGGGATTATTATCACACCATAATAGAGAGGCTGTACTGTATTCAATTAAACACTAAGTTTGCAGCAGTTACTTTACCATCTGAATGAATGTGTAGTTCACTATGGTGGCTAGGCGCAATGATGATCACAGTTCTATTTGTCATTACCAGTTTGATCATCATAAGTAGTCTTGTGGATATGCCCCATACAGAGTTGCCTAGTCTCAAAACGATTAGCTTCCCTGAGCCTAGTGTGATACCATAGGTTCAGAACAGTGTTTTGCAGTTTGTGTGTGCGTATTATTGGTGGCTCGTCACTGGGGCAGAACAGTGGGTTCCTCCCGGTTCAGACCGGATCGCCCGAACCGGTAGCGACCCGCTAGTGATGTCACAGTGACATCACAGATCTGGTTCGGTCGGTGCCGGTCCATGGGCACCGCCATCTTTTTTTTAAAAAAATTGGGGAAAAAATTTGAATTTTTTTTGGAGGGGGAATTTTTTCCCGGTTTTTTTTCTTCTGCGCATGCGCAGAAGCTGAGTTTCCGGCACTGTGCATGCGTTGCCATCTTGTTTTTGGCTTTTTTGGGTGGGGGAATTTTATTCTGATTTTTCATCACTGCGCATGCGTGCACGCACGAAGTGCATGCGTGCCCACGAGGCCCGCCCATGTGGCACGGGAGGAAGCGAACTGGCAGCGAGGTAAGTTAGAACCCACCCCTGCATAGATTCCTATGAAAAGTATTTGGAATTGAGTCAAAGATTTCAGGGTCTTTTGGGACAGCTAACACATCTTGAGTTTACCTTCATCACCAACACTCCTGTTGCTATATTTATTTATTTTTATAAATAATACTTTCATCTTGCTCCCATTATGATACATGGATTAGAACTGGAGGATAGGAGAACCGCCAACTCAGACATAAGGAGTACTAACTGAACTCTCCTAATTATAAATTTGTCACCTTAAACAAAAAATGGAAGAGCAAGGCAATTTTCATTTGCAAATTATTATAGCTAATCTAATGGTTTAAAAATTAGAAAATGTTCACAAGCATTTGCTATATAAATATGATTCTATGATATATGGAATATTTGGATTTGTAAATAGCAAAATTATTCAGTCTCATTTTTAAATTTATAACTAGAGCCAGTGTATGGAATCATTACATTTCTTAGACTTCAATTGCTCTCATGACAGCGAAATGTTATTTTTCTTGAAAAACAATGGAGACATTACTAATATGGAATTCGTAGAGGAAAATATATTTATTCTAGTTGCATGTTACATTTATTCCAGTCCTCTAACTTAAAATGCAATCTTTATAGGCATATAGAGTTAAGTGAGCATATACATTACATCTCTCTGTGTTAATGTGTTTGGTTTGAGCCTATAGATTATTTTGTGCTTGAAATTAAATAAAAAAAGGAGAATTCTTAATATTTTTACTACTTTGTAAAAAAGGAAATGTCACTGTGTCACCTACATATGCTAGAGGACTTTTCTTGACTAAGAATGATTACTTATAAATAATAACTCTCATTCTGTGAGCTTCACTATAGATATTTACAAGCCTGAATTCTTTACGCTATAAATTTATTCAACCAGTTACATGGAAATACTTTAAAGTATTTTAATTTAAATTCAACAAAGGAATACTTAGTAAGGGTATGCTCATAAAAGCCATGCTTTATTAATAACAATTTTCTATTTAATTCTGAAGGGTTTTGTTTTGTGGCTTCAAGTCAAACTTGACTCCTGGTAACTATGAGTCGTGGTGACGCAGTGGTTAGAGTGCAGTACTGCAGGCTACTTCTGCTGATTGCCGGTTGCCTGCAATTTGGCAGTTCAAATCTCACCAGGCTCAAGGTTGACTCAGCCTTCCATCCTTCCGAGGTGGGTAAAATGAGGATCCAGATTTGGGGGGGGGGACAATATGCTGACTCCGTAAACCACTTAGAGAGGGCTGTAAAGCACTGTAAAGCGATATATAAGTCTAAGTGCTATTGCTATACAGACAAGTCCATGCAGTTTTCTAGCAGCAGTTTTAGAAGTATATGGCAGTGCCTTCTTCCTAAGGCTGACAGATAATGACTGGCCCAAAGTTACTTAGTTGGTTTAAGATTAGCAAATTTATAAGCCATCAAATCCACATCATTTAAGGCAACTAACAAAAATATCATCAGAAGATGCAATATTTTAAAATACATAAAATATGATTAAAGTTCTATCTGAAAAGTATGATTTGAGCCCCCTCCTAAACTATAATGAGGAGGTTTGCCTCTGGTGCATAAATAGTTGGTTAATAATGCCTACATCAGAAAAAGAAGAATTGATTATTAAATATAGAGTCCTTGGTGTCTGGGTTGGTTGTTTTCTTGCAGACATTTCAATAGTCAACTACATAATAGTAGCACTGGTGATGGCACTGGTGATGTTACCCAGTTGGGTAATAAAACATCTACAAGAAAACAATCAAACTTATTAATATTAAATAAGTTCTGCTTTTTTGAGGCAGGTACTATGGTATCTATGGCAAAACATAACCAACTTAGATCTAATAACTTAATGGCATAAGATTCACAGAGTATTCTATACAGAAGTATGTGTTTGAGTGGCAGATTCAGCAGACACATGTCAGAGTCCAAATATTCTGTATTCTGGTATAATGTGGTATGTCTTGTTACCATCATTCCTTTTTATTTTAGATGTATGCACACTCTCGCATGTAAATAATGAATCTGTGTCCTTTTAGGATGATGCATTTGGTTTGTTTTTGCTTCTTTTGTTTCATAATGCATAACTCGGTCATCCTACTCTCTTGGCTAAATCTCTGCTTCCACAACTGTAATGAAACTGTGAAATCAAGCAGGAATGCAGGCAAAAGAGATATTGTTAGAAAGAACGTCCACTCAACATGACTGTAATAAATTGAATATGGGTTGTTTTATTCTGAAGAGGTATATTTTGCTTCTAATGAGTACAGTTAAAGTGGACCATAATTTGTTCAAGGAAGCCAGCTGATTTTATAGGTTCAGAAATAAGACACCGTGTGAATGAGCTCATGCAGTTGAGGGCATTCACAGAATGCTGAATGAGAATAAAAGTGACTGCAAAAAGATTTGCCAGACGTAGCAGGGAGTACCCATGGACTTAAAGGAGAAGCAAGCATGACAGAAGATGGACAATACAACAGAAAGCCTGTATTAATGTGATGTCTGAGAAGAATCTAATAATAGAAATCCAAATGAAATGCTGCAAAACAGTTAAAAATATTTTAACAGAAATTCTGCTGGATTATTGAGATTAGGAAGGATAAAGAACAATGTTAAATCTAACAGAGATTTTAAGAGCTATATTGCCATAAATCCTTACAATATGCTGAAAAAAAGTCAAGGGGTCAAACCCTCTTTTATGATTCTTTGCATGGTACTTACTCCTATTTTTTTATCTGGGTAGCAATAAAGATCTTAATATTTCTGAATGCCATAAAATACTAGTAGTCCTTTGCAGTCCACCAGTCCTTTCTTTGAAACCTAAAATTAGAGTTTTTGATTCAGTTTCTGGATTTGACCAACCAACTGGCAGGAAACATTTATATGTTTATTTATTCTATTTTATGCAATCTTCAGAGCAGAAAAATTCTTTCAAAACAGTTCACAAAGATAACATAAAATGGTGTGTAAATATATAAACTGACATATAAAATAGTGAAATTAAATAAACATGATTCAGATTAAAGCCCTGGATCCCAGAAAACTTAATATACTTAATATACAATAAGTAATAATCCAAGTTTAAAAATATAGCTCAAGATGACTAAAAGTGAATTTAAACAAAAAGATGCCCACTAAAAACAACTACAGAGGAAATAACAAAACTGAGTATCACAAAAATGGGGTCCCACCCTAACTCCCTTTCCCCCATCTCTTTTTTTTTAGCTACTCTATTAGCATAAAAGATGGACTTGTGCAAATGGCCTTTGTAGCCAATTATCTGTCTGTACAGATTTATCTGAGTAGAAAAAAAGGTTTTAGCATTATCTGCCCTTATATCAATTAAAGCTTTAATGTTAAATTTTAATTTAGACCAGAAACATGCTGGCAGCCTGTGTAGATGATATGAAACTGTTGTTATGTGATCTAATCCTTTTTCCCTACAGACCACTGAGCAACTACATTATATACTAGCTCTCAGACAACCCAAGAATGTCATAACACAATTCAGCCAAAGTTCAATTCTTTATTTGCTTACCCCTTATAGACAGAATCTTGCTAGACTACAGTAAACCTATATTACCCTAATGTAGAGACATCACCCTGCCAACAAAAGTGCATATAGTCAAGGCTATGGTTTTCCTAGTTGCAATGTATGGCCGTGAAAGTTGGACCATAAGAAACGCTGAGCGCCAAAGAATTGAGGCCTTTGAACTATGGTGCTGGAGAAGACTCCTACGAGTCCCTTGGACTGCAAGGCGATCCAACCAGTCAGTCCTAGAGGAGATCAACCCTGACTGCTCTTTAGAAGGCCAGATCCTGAAGATGAAACTCAAATACTTTGAGAAGGAAAGTCTCACTGGAGAAGAGCCTAATGCTGGGAAAGATTGAGGGCAAAAGAAGAAGTGGACGACAGAGAATGAGGTGGCAGGATGGAGTCACTGAAGCAGTAGGCATGAGCTTAAATGGACTCCAGAGGATGGTAGAGGACAGGAAGGCCTGGAGGAACGTTGTCCATGGGGTCGCGATGGGTCGGACACGACTTCGCAACTAACAACAACAACCCTAATGTAACAAATATATCCTAGGAGATTCTAGGGAGTGGCTACCATAAATCTCTTCCTCTTCCTTTGATCCAACTCCGGACTGTGCTGTCTTGCTCCCCTCCCAGGAATGTGCTCCCTCCTTCCTAGTACAATTCTTAGATCCATCGAATCTGTATTTAACCTGAGCATGAATGACTACTGAAGAATCAGTCAACTCTTGAGCTACATGCATTTTCAGTACTTAATGCTGAATCCAAGAACATCCACAAATTGCATACCAAATCTGCCAGAGAATGAAACTTCCTCTAGCATCCCCATCAAGGTCAGTATATTTCCCTAGTCAGAAAACCTCTTGCATACTTCTCTTATCTGGATTAAACTTGGTTTCCTTTCATCTATCCAACAATAGTCACCAATCCCTTTTTCCACAGCTGTCCAAATATGACACATACAAAAAGCAAAAATAGCCCTTAGTCATAATAATAATAAAAAAAATCTAAAATCCACTTGAAGAAATAACTTTATAAGGAGAACTTGAGGTTACAAATTAGGATTAAAAAAAAAAACACTGAAAAAGTGGATAAAACAGCACTTACCTATATTTTTTCCCTTTTTCCTTTATAGGATCTTTTTTTTTACAATGAACTGGTTTTTTGGGGAAGCCCAAGGAGAAAACTTGGAAGAAATAATAATTTAAAAAAACATTTTGCTGAATTTCAAATCAGTAGCTTTCAATATGCTATGGAAAGAGTGTAACAACTGTGCTATTTCAGCCTTGCACTTAAAAGGAAATCCCAGAAAGTGTGAGGAAATATAAACCTGTCCTTGGGAATGGCAAAGCTATGATCAAATGTTAAGTGTGAAATTTCAGAAGAAACTGCTTGGTACTGGGAAAGAAGAAAGCATGAGAAAGCAGCTCAAAACAGATCTGCCTTGATATTGTTTGGCATAAATTGTCCTAGAAAGATACTCTGGCTTTCAAGATTCTGTTACAATGAAAGTGTTTCAACATAAAGAGCATTTGCTGAAATACCTTCTATTCCTGTTTCATGACTTTGTCTATCTTGAAGGGCTGACAAGCAATATTAGAGATCCAGATGAGTAAAGGTTTATTCCTCTGATAAGGAGCCAATGAACTGCTTGAGTTAGCTTGTAAGAAAATAAACCACACCAGCCAAAGCAGAGAGGAATAGTCAAGGCATCCAGAGGTGGGTGGCACATAAATTAAGAACCGGTTCGCCCAGCACCCAAAATGTGAGCGCGTGCACGTGCACGCTCGCTTTGCTTGCGCGTGTACCATCCGCGCATGCGCTTGGCCTTCCGCGCATGTGCGCGGCTTCAAAAACACGGCTAAATAGGACGGCATAGCGCCAGGGTGGGTGGGCGGGGCCACCTGCAGGTCGCAACTATCGGTTCGCCTGAACCTGTCCGAACCGGCAGCAGCCCACCACTGAAGGCATCGTAAGGGGCAAACAATAACACTTTAGTACTCTGTACTAAATACAGAAGATATTTCATATTGTCTGCAAACTGAAACTTGTCAGTGTTCTGCAGGTGTCTTTATTTACTTCAGGAATTTTTGTGTAGCAGTCCAAATTGCAACGTGATTATATTATGCACTTCTCACAAGCAATATGATTAGATTCTGTATTTTCACACAAATTAAAATGGATTTGAAACAATGGGAGCATTTTTATGGCCATGACAATCATAGATTAAGAAGCCATTGCTTTTCAGAGAAATAACCCCCTATTTTAAGGTATATGAAAATCAGGGGTCCTTGATGCTCTCTGAGCTTGGTTGTTTTGTTGCAGACATTTCATTTCCCAAACTAGGTAACATCATCAGTGCTAGTTAGATGTTACCTAGCTTGGGTAATGGAATGTTTGCAAGAAAACAACCAAGCTCAGAGAGCATCAAGCACCCACATTTCAACACTGTGCTACAAATATTCTCCTTTATTGCTATATGAAAATCAATTGAAATTGTATCGAACCACAGCAATCTATCTACCATACACATTTCATTATTAGTAAAGTGTCTAATCATTAACTATAAGTGTTCTGAAACATTTTGGCTAGTTTCTGAAACGACATACTGTACCTTGGTATCAGCAAAGCAAGAGAAAGCTTGAGTAGCAAGATAATTCAATAACCAACCTAAAACTAGGCTCCTCTGTGCTGATTTTTTTATTATTATTGAAAATGGCACTGTTTCAGAGTGCTTTCTTGTGAACTAATGTATGATGCCATCCTTTAATTATATTGTTTTATTTACCTTATTTTTCTTAAAATATAAATATGTTTTTTCACTTGTTCTTTTTGTCATTGTTATTTACTTATGTTCCTATATAATTTCAAATGTCACTATGGATGTTTTAAATTGTTCATATTCACATAAGCTGCTGAGAACCACTTTGATTGCAGAAGGATAGAAATGGATCTAATAATAAATAAATTAAAGTTTATTTCATTTTAATGTGATGGGAATTATATTCTGATAACCAGCTGAGGCATCACCTACTGAGTAGAAGCATGGACAGCTGTTTCTATATTTTGTGTTCAGCTCTCAGCGTCACATCTCATCGGCCAGGTTACTGGGTTTCATTTCAATAATATCTGAAGAAGCTTGGGCTCCCACCTCTAATTTACATCAAGTGCAATATTGCAAGCTAACATGATTTCCCAAAGAAATATACTTGATTACTGTTTCACCAAACTGAAGGAATTTCACACACTGTTTCAACAAAAGCCAATATTAGCAGAGTCCCTTCATCCCACATTAATTCCTGATCGTAGCATTTCAGTGGCTACTGATTCAGTCTGCTAAGTTTGATAAGTCAGCTACTGGCTCATTGTGTCTGGATCTCGAGTTGGACCTACTTTTCAGTGGGGGAATTAATAAAAGGCATCAGTAGCAATTAAAATCCATTTGCTTGGATGTGCAGATTAACAAAGTATTTCTGAAATACATAGCAATATACTTGCTCTGTTACTAACTCTTATTCCATGTGGACAAAACTGTTCCTGACAAAAATCATTAGTATCTTTCTGATTATGTTATCATTAATTACATATGTTGAGATAGTTTGGTGTAGTGGTTAAATCATTAGGCTAGAAACTGGAAGACAATGAGTTCTAGTCTCTTCTTAGGCACAAATATAGTTAGGTGACCTTGGGCCAGTCACCCTCTCAGGAAGGAGGCAAATGGCAAAACTACTTCTGAAATCTTGCCAGGAAAACTGGAAAGACTAATCCAGGTAGTTGCCAGGAGTCAACCTGACTTGAAGGCACAATCATCATCATCATCATCATCATCATCATCATCATCATCATCATTCTAAACATCTGGATGACTGTGCAACCAACTATAATAATATATGTATCTTCTGCAGGAAAACTATATGAAAGCAGTGGGAAACAAAATTCCCAAGGCAATATTTTATGAGCACACCTGGGCAACTTGCAGCTCACTAAGCCAAAGGTGAATTGCCCATCCACTGGCATCCACAAGGGGACACAGGATCAAGGGTAGCAAACTGACAAAAACAGCAGCATGCCACTCTAATGCAAGCACTAGGCCTTTTGTATGTGCGTCATGATGATGCCCACATGCTCAAAAAAAGGCCAGAGATTGCAATATGACTATACAATGCTGTTCTGGACATTTTGAAAAAGCTGAAAGTTTCTGCAGACATTTTTGTAACCATCTTATGTAATGACTTCCATGCAAAGTTCTGGACCTATCACAAATAGAAAGAGAAGTCTAACAAGGCTGTGTGTGGTCACCATATAAACGTGTTGAATCATGCTTTTGGGGCACTGCAGGTTAATATCCAAAGATCATAATAATAACTTAGTTACCTCCCATTTTGACTATTGCAACACGCTCTACATGGGACTGCCCTTGAAAGGGTTAGGGTAACCCTAACCCTAACCCACACAGCGCGGGAGGAAGCGAACCGGCAGTGAGGTAAGTTAGAACCCACCCCTGCTTACAATACTAGACAACACAGTATCAACAGTACAGACCTTCAAGTTTCTAGGTTCTATCATATCTCAAGACATAAAATGGACACCTAACATCAAAAACGTCATCAAAAAAGCACAACAAAGAATGTTCTTTCTTTGGACAGCTTTTTTCCGAATGCCATCACTCTGTTAAACAACTAATTCCCACAACACTGTCAAATTATTTACTAAGACTGTATTACTATTATTCTTCTCATCCTTCCTATTACCTATTTCCTCCCACTGATGACTATAACCATGTTGCTTGTATCTTTACAATTTATATTGTTTTATTTGTTTCCTAGTATGATTTGATTTCTTATTAGTATCCTATGACTATCACTAAGTGTTGTATCTTATGATTCTTGATGAATGTATTTTATTTTTTCTTTATGTACTTTATGCACCAAAGACAAATTCCTTGTGTGTCCAATCACATTATTATTGGCCAATAAAGAATTCTATTCTATTCTGTTCTATTTAAAGATAACTATCACTATCACTTCACTTTGCTATAACTTTTCTAGCAAAGAGTCAGAGATGCAGCTTATTCCATTTGTCACTAACATCTATACACTTCAATAAACCACACTGTTTTGTGTAAGAAAGAAATCTGTGGAGATTTTTTTTCTTGCAATCTTGTTTGCAAGTCCCTCATAGCACTTAATAGTAAGGGGTGACTGCCCTGCTGGACATCAGTTCCAGAACTAAAATGCCATTTCTATTATAGCTATGAAAAGCTTGGGTATCCATGTGAGTGTACACACAAATATATAACAATGATTTATTTACTGTCTAAACAATAATTGGGAAATATAGTAGCAATTTCATTTTAAAGAGCTTTGCCAAAGAACATTAGTTTGTAGTGTTTCTACAGCTGCAGATTCTTCCTGTGGTATATTTTGGGCCTTTGTTAGGCTAAAGGAAGGGGGGGGGAATGCAGATTTTATTATGAGAATAGAATAAGATTTAACCAGAAAGCATTCATTTTCAGACATTTGTTTTTAAAAGTATCTGTCATGTTATGCAGAGAAATAAAATGAGCATGCGGGAACGCTAAAACTGGGATTGAAAGAACCAATCAAAATATTGTTAAGGGTAGGAGACTGGTTTTATTTTGTGACTACAGACTTGGACAAAGAGTGAAGTAGAAATACAACATACATGGAAAGTAGGAAATATTGGAAAGTGAGAAACTAAGTACTTGAAAGAAAGCTCACCTGAATACTTCTTGATCAGCATATGAATCAGCACTTGCCTCGGATAAATAATTGAAAATTACATATAAAAATATTGAGTATTATCTTATATACAATAAGATTAGATTATTTTTTCTGAAATTAAATTTTGCATATAAGGTGTGTCCATTTAGATCAGAGGTCTTCAAACTTGTCAACTTTAAGACTTGTGGACTTCAACTCCCAGAATTCTCCAGCCAGCTGAGTTGAATTCCACAAGTCTTAAAGTTGACAAGTTTGAAGACCCCTGATTTAGATAATCTATCTGTTCAATCTCTAATATACAAATTCAAATCTAGTTTATACATAAACATTCTTATAAATACAAGTTCCAGTGCATAAAGGCCAGGAATCAAGAGGGTTTTTTTTTAATACAAATAAAGAATGATAATGGCAGCTGCAAGTCACAAGGGAGGGGAAAATAGAGTTGTAAAAACAATAAAGATAGCATACACATGAATACAATAAAAAATAGATATAAAAAAGAATAGATCATAAACATCTTCAGTGAAAAATAAGAAATACAGTATGTGACTCAGAATGTTGTTTAAGTCTAATTCCCAAAATCCATCACCATTATTTGCCATGTTGATTACAGTTGAAGGAAGGCCACATATTATTTACTCCTGACACAAACTATTCGTGTTTGGACAAAACAGAGATAATTATTTAGAATAAATCCAATATAATTCAGTTAAGCAAACAGTGTACTCAACTTTAAATATATTTCACCCAGGGATGGGTTCCTCCCGGTTCGGACCGGTTCTCCCAAACCGGTAGTGGCCCGCTGGTGTTGTCACAATGTTGTCACCGAACCGGATCAGTCGGTGCCAGTCCGTGGAGTCCGCCATCTTTTTTTTAATTTTTTTTTAAATTTTTTTAATTTTTTTAATTATTATTTTTTTCTTTCTGAGCATGTGCAGAAGCCAACTTCCAGCACTGTGCATGTGGTCGCCATCTTTTTTTCAGCTTTGTTGTTTTTTGATTTTTTTCAGATTTTTTGTTACTGCGCATGCGCACGAGCGTGAAACGCGCGTGCCCATGAGGCGCGCCCACGTGGCATGGGAGGGAGCAAACCGGCAGCGAGGTAAGTTGGAACCCACTCCTGATTTCACCAATTTTTCTGTGGAAATTCACTGAAAATTGACTTGTATTTAAGTTTCATTATTTAATTTTTATTTTCCCTCCATATAGATTTTTTTTTTTGTAATCACAGTTCAGGCTAAGAACTGAAAAACCCAAATGAAATGCACAATCTGAAAAATGATTGTTTTCACATTCAAATAAGGTAAAGGTAAAGGTTCCCCTCGCACATATGTGCTAGTCGTTCCCGACTCTAGGGGGCGGTGCTCATCTCCGTTTCAAAGCTGAAGAGCCAGCGCTGTCCGAAGACGTCTCCATAGTCATGTGGCCGGCATGACTAAACGCCAAAGGCGCACGGAACGCTGTTACCTTCCCACCAAAGTGGTCCCTATTTTTCTACTTGCATTTTTTACGTGCTTTCGAACTGCTAGGTTGGCAGAAGCTGGGACAAGTAACGGGAGCTCACCCCGTTACGCGGTGCTAAGGATTCGAACTGCTGACCTTTCGATCAATAAGCTCAGCGTCTTAGCCACTGAGCCACCGTGTCCCACATTCAAATAGTGGACATTTAATTAAACCAGCCTACATCAACCTGCAAACCAAATGAAAGACTTTGAAATCCTTAGTTTTTAATAATATAAATTCTGTCTCTAAAAGATGGAAGCAATACACACAGTGGATACTTTTTGTTATAAGACCACATTCTCTTGTATCAGATGTTGTTGACCATGAGTAGCTTGGTGAATGTAAGAATATCACTCAAACAACCAGCTTTTTTAATACAATACTTTCACTGAAAGTCCTTAAAATTAAGACATGGTTACTCCTTTATAAGTGAAAATAAGAAAAATGTTAAAAGCAATACTTTATAAAACAAAAATGGGGAGATATTCCCTAATGAGAACCTGTTCTTTTTTTCATTTAGAACAGAGGTCTTCAAACTTGGCAACTTTAAGACTTGTGGACTTCAACTCCCAGAATTCTCCAGCCAGCTGGAGAATTCTGGGAGTTGAAGTCTACAAGTCTTAAAGTTGCCAAGTTTGGGGACCCCTGATTTAGAAGCTGGTTCAATCAACCTTGCCAGCATTCTCATTCCTTCTTTCTGCCAAGCTTCATATCACACTGAAATAGCAAATTATCTACCCCATTCTCTGAGACTCTTCATTGCTCATCACTGGGACGGGCACAAATATCTCATATACACATCACACACCAAAATACACATAAATGGAAAGGACACAAATATCTCAAAGAAGGAAGAGAATGGCATTGCTCTGTCAGATGGACCATCAATCCATAGAGTAATACTGACATTCTGCTTTTCTTCTGCAAAAGAGCTGCAAGCATTACAAGGAAAACCATCCACACCTATTCTAGAATTAAGATACAGATCATAATTAACCAACTAACACAGAAGTACAAAATGTGCAACTTCTAAGCTATATGCTGAATGGAAATGTAGTTCCAAGGCTCCCCCCAGAATTTTAACCTACTTATTTTTTGGAAATAAATAAGTGAAATATTTATTTAGATATAATAATTTATCTAAATCTTGTGATTCTGGTATAATATATTTTATATTATATATTATAAAGTATTTATATAGCAATATATAAACAGTGGTGGGATTCAAATAATTCCAACACCGGTTCACCAAAAATGTGAGAGCGCGCATGCGCACGCACACGGCTTCTGCACAGGGCTTCTGTGCATGTGCGGCTTCCGCCATGTGGTGAGGCAAGGCTCAACTGAGCAGCATTTTGCGGCCTGCTGCCCTCCATCTCTGCTCTCCGGGGCAGCGGCTGCTTCTCTCCGCACTGCTAGGAGAGCATCTTGTGCAATTTAGCAGCTGTGAGCCACCGCTTTCCTCTAAGTCCCATCCGGAAAGCGTTGCAGCTGACAGAAACAGCATTCAACATGGCTGCTGCTCCTCTGTGCCGCAGCGCTTTCCGGATGGGACTTAGAGGAAAGTGGCAGCTCATAGCTGCTAAATTGCACAAGACGCTTTCCCAGCAAGAGCAGCAGTGGAGAGAAGCAGCTGCCGACCTGGAGAGCACATGGAGCATCTCCGCGAGTGACTGAGGCTCAGCAAGGGACGGAAGAAGCGGCTGCAAGATCTCCACTGCAGCGCTTTCCGGATGGGACTTCTTACAGGTAAGAAGAACCGTCCGGTCCATTCCCAAACCACTTCAGCCCTCCTGCACCCACGGCGCCCCCCCCATGGCCCTTTGGCCTAGCACAGCAGACCACAGGCCGAATAAATTGCTTTGGCCTGGGGGGCCGTAGTTTGAGGCCAGGGGGGCGGCATGTGGGCGGAGGCCCGGGGCAAGGCTGGAGCTGGGGAATGGCGCGTTCTCCGACTCGGCCGAGGTGAATGGTGAGCGGGCACAGGCTCCAGGCAAGGCCAGAGCTGGGGAATGATGCATCCCTGGGCCCCGACCCCAACCCGAGGCAAAGGGCGACCAGGCAGCATGCTTACCTTTGGTGAGCAGAGCGGGTGAGGCACGGAGGCGAGGCGCGGAGATTAGCTTGGCCGCATGGCGAAGGCAAGATATATAGGGTGGGGTGAGGCAGGCAGGGCAAGCGGCGAGCCAGAGAGCGGGCAGGTGGGGGCGGGGCCAGCAAGAGGTGGTATTTACTGGTTCTCCGAACTACTCAAAATTTCCGCTACAGGTTTGCCCGAACGGGTCCGAACTGGCTGAATACCACCTCTGTATAATATAAAACAAAGTGGAGCAAATAAAGAAACTATGCAATATAGTGTAACCAAAGCTACAAGCAAAACTATAAGACATAATAAAACATAGATACCAGGCCTAGCTAATATCCTCACCCCAGTCCCTGATGGAAAAGCCAGGTCTTCAAGGCCTTCTGGAAGGCTAGCAGGGTTGAGATCATTCAAATCTCTGGGGGAAGGCTATTCTATAAGGCTTCAAATAACCCATTGTCTCATTTAACCTCTTTAAGTCTCCTTTTTCTCCCAAAAATATTTTTTGTGAAGGTTTGCAAAATGGGTATTATAAGCCTCTGTAAATCTTAATATACTCATTTTCCATTTACAAGCTTACCAAACAGTAAAAGTATGCAACAAAAGCTTTATCTGCCCTGGTGGTTTCCTATTCTACTTGCTCTTCAGAAAAGGGGAAGAGAAACCCATAGAAAATAGGAAGTGTTTTGGCTTTATCTATAGTAAGTCCTATAACACTGAAAAAGGGATCTCATTGTTCTAAGAAGAAAAAAAAAGGTTTCACTCTATGTTGGGGAAGGAATTTTGCTTTAGACAAGCCCTCCTCCCCCCTTTTCCTATCATTATTCCAAAAATCTTCAAACACAGAAGTATTGTTGCCTACTGTAGCCTACAACTGAACTCTCGTTTCCTCAGAATCCATTTCTTTGTTTTAATGAAGTAAGAGCACCAACATTTTGAGCAATTCAACAATGGTAGAGATTACAAATAGCTTCTAGCTTCTGCAATTTAAAAATAATCTCTCCTGATTCTTCTGGGACAAAGCTTTATAGAAACCTAAGACTTTTCTTTTTCTATCTCATCCATCATCTCATTTTCTGCCATATTTGATTACAAAAGGGGAAACTTCTAAAAAATGAAGGACTGGTAAAAAATGAATGGAAAATAACAGGACAACATTTCTTCACTGTGCTTCAAGTGATTTAAAGCTACAATAATGGAAACTCAGCTGGAATGTATTGTAAAGTGAAGAAAAGGATCAACCAAGTCCAGGATAACAGCCCTTTCTAATAGTGTTCACAAAGTTACAAAAGTTAGAAAGTTAAAATGGAAAGCCTCTTCTAATCAGAGGAACAAAAATCAGCACAAAAGATGTTAGGTGATAACAAGTAGTTTTTGCCTATCTGATCCAATCCAGCAGGGGAGACGCTGCATGTTAGTGCCAGAGGAATGGAAGATAGGTAGTGTGATGCTAATGTTCAAAGAGTCCCAGGAAAATTCCAGAAAATAGTAATTCAGTCACCTTAATATCTGTTCTAGGCAAATGGATAAAAAACATAATCAAAGAAAAATGTCTTAGAAGAGCAAGCCTTGCTGAAAAAAGTCAGTGAAAACTCCACAAATGTAAATCTTTCACCCGAGTATTTTAAGAGTATCCATAGCAATGTAGAGGAGATAACATTCTCTAGTGGCTAAGGCATCAGGTTAGACACCAGGAGACTGTGAATTTTAGTCTTGCTTTAGGCCTGGCTAGATGATTTTGGGTTGATGTGATGAAATTTATTCTAGAATCTCAGGAGGGAGGGTGTGCATTCTAGAGGAGAAATTTGTATGAGAGAAGGAGGGTAAAGATAGCTCCTCCATAATAGTTCTCAGACTATATGCTTGTTGTAGATAGTAGGGCACTTCAGTTTGGCAAGATTCTGTCTATAGATATGGAAAAATAAAGAAATCTGTTTGGAAGAATCACCATGTGTCTTTCTTGGTTTTTGGAGCCTGACAGCCAGTCATTCTATCTCAGTCCAATTCATACCACAGGGTTATCTTTGTGGTGAAAATAGGAGGAGAAAAGAATAAGGTATTGACCATGAATTATTTATCAAAATAATAAAGATGGGAAAAAAGTCTTGAAAAAGTCTTGGGGAAAAAAATCTTTAAAGACTTTTGATTAAAATTACAATCATTGAGTAATAGGATGTCATTTTATGAACTGTTTGGTTGTTAAAAAAAAGAGAGAAAGCAAAGAATAGGAATAAATGGACAATTTTCTCATGAAGAAAGTAAAAAAATGGAGTCAATGACCATGTAAACCAGCGGTTCTCAACCTGTGGGTCGCGACCCCTTTGGGGGTCGAACGACCATTTCACAGGGGTCGCCGCGCGCGTTAGCCCGCCATTTTGGTGCCACCGTCACTGCAGGAGTGAAAAGGTCCCAGTTCGGCCGTGCCTGCGGGTCGCCGGACAGCTGGTAGCCCGGACGCCGCCATTTGGGTTCTTCTACCATCTGTGCATGCGCAGAATGCTTTGCGCATGCGCAGAGGGTAAAAGAACCCAAATGGCGGCGTCCGGGCGAAGTCTCCCGCTTCCGATGCTATCAGCTGTCCGGCAACAGGCAGGCAAACCCGAACCCGGAGCATTTCGCCCCTGGTGCCACGCCCCCTTTGTCACCTCATCCCGCGCGGGGAGGGGGTGGGGAGGGGGCCACGGTGGCGGGGGGTGGGTCGCGGTGGGGGGTCGTGGGGGGGTCGCGGCATTAGAAAGGTTGAGAACCACTGACGTAAACAATCTTAACTTAGGGAAAGCTGTGAGATGAATGCCACTATATTATTTGGATGTTGAATCTAAAAGTGATTGTGAAGATCTACTGCATAGAAAACACTCTATGCTGGGTGAATGGTCAACCAAATTACAAATATGATTCAATTTAGAATAAAGAGATATATATGCGAACAAAAATCCTAACTTTTGTAAGTTTACTGATGGTATGGGATAACTTTAGTTAAACAGGAAAAAGATCATGGATCATAGTGAGTAGTCCAATTTTTGTAAAAAGTAAACTCAGTGTGTGGTAGCTGTGGAAAAAGCCAACATTCATGCAGGGATCATTAGAAAAATGACTGTCAATATTGCAATTTTTTAAAGAAAATGTGATGTTTTGATAAGGAATACTACTGTATATACAGTTCCGATCATCATATCTGAAAGATAAAATGTTTGGGGCTCTCTAATTTGAAACAAGGTGACTTGCATGGCACGGAGAAAATGTAGAACACAAAGTTTTGCTCTATCTCTCAAAACACTAAGTTCAAATGTCATTCAGTTAAACTGATTGGGCAGAGATTTAGAACAGATGAAAGAAAACGTTTCTTCACATAGCACAGTATTATGCGAAGTACTATTTGCAATGTATTTTACATGTTAATTTCACAGCAGTGGAAGCACAACAACCTGTTTTATATGCTTTGTATGCCATTTTTGTGGGACCTTCCCCTCCCCAAAAATTAAATGTGTGACACCCACCATTGTGAAAAACAAAGTGCTGATATAAAATAGGCTTTGGTTTAATCCAGCAAAGCTCTTCTTATTAGATTCTGCTGATTAAGTCAAGTTTAGAATCACAGAGTTGACAAAATGAAATAGTCATATGTGTGTTTGCCAGTAATGTAATATGCAAGGAACCTTTACTACAGTCATTAATCAGCACATATCAAATAATGAAATAAATATACCTATAGATCTTTAGATTAGACCTGTAGGATTAAGATAAATAAATGGGAAATACAAGAAATTTTGACTGAAAAGATTATTAGAAATATAGAACATTAAGACTAATAAAGTCAGACAAATATAACAAATATAAGAGTAAGCTTAGAAATCAAATTAACAAATTAAAGTGCCACTAATTAAACAATAAAATCAACTAATACTGTACATGCTGTTTCTGGTCAAATCAATGTAATAAAAACAGGTAGGATTATCATGGATAACATCCACAGAGATAGTGATGACACATAAAGATCAGTGCAAATATTGAGTTATCAGAAACTGTGCAGCCCTCACCTCCTCTATAGTATAGATGAATGTCAGCAAAGACTGAGTACTCTTCCAGTTTCTTCCTGCCCTAATAACATGTCATGCTTTCATGTTTTCTTTCTTAAGCAAAATGTAAACAAAAATATTAGTGATTCCTGATAGGATCCCAGAAGTGACATTGTTAAGAAAATAAAAGTTATAATGTAAATAACATTTTTATGTAAATAGTTCACAGACATGATTGATACAGTGGATGGATTAAATGTGGAGGTGGGCAATCTGATAGTTCACCAGATGTTTGAACTCTAATTTTTCACATTTTTCATTATATATACCTGTATACTGCACGAGTCAAAAAGAGGGCTGTGAAAATAT
>QLTV01001997.1:1694722-1719156 GCA_003457575.1 Thermophis baileyi
TCAACCAATACACCAATCTGGCATATAGAAAACTGAAAAAAGAAGACAATGACTGTCTGTCTGTCTGTCTAATCATCTTCTCTTGAGCAAATCAAGATTAAAACAAAAGGCATTCACAAAATTTGTTATTTTAATTTTTAAAAAGAGCAGGCTGCAAGTACGCCAATCCTTCTTGGGTTGATTCAAAAAATATGACATTTTGGGTGAAGAATCTGCAGGCAGTCTGAATTATACCCTCACGTACACTAGGTCATTTTAAAATCAAGATAAAATTGCAAACTTGCAAATGTATACTTATCTAGTAGTAGAATTAACAGCATAGCTATTTTACTGTAGAAAATATATAACAATAGCCATCACCAAAGGACAACTGTTGGAATATCACTGTCAAGATCCTGTTTTAAACAGTCAGTGTCTGTGGCACTGCCATCAGCAAACTTGTCCTCCCACTTTTGTAAGAGGAATAAATACTTTGCAAGAAAGAAGAAGTCCTATGGAACTTGGAAAAATGGAAACTAATAATGGTAGATTCACAGAAGAAGTCAGTATCTCAGTTTATTGTATCTTTAAACTGAAATACTGGCTTCTGCTATGAATCTACCAGTATTAGTTTCTATTTTTCCAAGTTCCATAGGGCTTCTCCTTCTTTCCTGCAAAGTACTGTACATAACATTACAGGTTATCTTCGAGATCGCCTTCTACCGCATATCTCCCAGCGACCGGTAAGATTCCACAGGGTTGGGCTCCTCCAGGTCCCGTCAGGTAAACAGTGTCGGCTGGCGGGCCCATGGGGGAGGGCCTTCTCTGTGGCTGCCCCGGCTCTCTGGAACCAGTTACCTCCGGAGATCCGGACCACCCCCACCCTGCTGGCCTTCCGGAAAGCGGTGAAGACCTGGCTGTGCCGGCAGGCTTGGGGCCGTTGATCTCGCCGCTGTAATTGGCGAGGTCCGGCCATGAAGCGGTATGCATGAGTTTTTAACTGTTTTTAATTGTTTTTATTATGGGTTTTTTAACGGTTTTTTATATTGTTGTGAGCCGCCCAGAGTCCCTTGGGAGTTGGGCGGCATACAAATTTAATAAATAAATAAATAAATACTATATTTGGTAGGGGCTTATTTAGTCCCAGGAAAGTGGGGGGGGGATAGAATTGCAAGTCTCATCGTGCAATTTCATCCTGGTTGTTGAAAGTGTCTTCTACTGGTGTTTGTGAAATGTACTCTCAAGTAAGCCTTAATACTTGAACAGCTTAGCTTGTCACAGGAATTACACAAAGAAAGGATTTTCTCAAATTGGGCTCAACAACCAGGTGAGGGTTTGGGGCAATACAGAAGTGATTGTTCATTGTTTACTTTCAGGATGTTTTCTTTTTTATAACTTCATAGTTTTATAGCCCTGGAATTTCTTAGAAGTATCCCACCCAAATACTAACCAAATCTGACCTTGATTAGCTTTCTTGTATCTGTTATGGTAATCAGTGATTGTTTCCTTATAGAGCAGCAAGTATGATCATATATAGTCAATCTTCATTATTCACAATACAGGTAGTCCTTGCTTAACAACCCAAATCGGGACCAGTAACTGTGGCACTATCAAAGTGGTCACTAATTGGGATATCAAATGAACGTGACTGCGCTTTCCAATTGTAAAGACAAGACTGCTTAGTTTCACACCAGAGGTGGTATTCAGCCGGTTCCGACTGGTTCACGCGAACCGTTGGTGGAAATTTGGCCAACGTCGCCAAACCGGTAGCGATGGCCAGCTGGCCGCGCCCCCAAACCGGTCCCCGGTTGCTCACTTGCCCTGCCCGCCATGTTCATCACCGCCATGTTCTTCACGCACGCGCATCCCATTGCCTTGCAAGTCCGAAAAACGAAGAACATGGTGGCAATGGCAGCACTGCGCAAGGAGTTTGAAGGGAGGCAGACACCGCGCCAAGAAGCCGAGAGCAAAAGTAGCGGAGGTGAGGGTGACAGGGGTGTGTGACGTGTCCCTCCGCGGTCACCTCCCGGGTGACAGCCAGGGCTTCGCCACCTCCTCTTTTCCTCAGAGGCGCAGTTTCTGCCTCCAAGTCCTTGCGGAAGGACACACACACATGCCCCTGTCTCCCCTGCTGCCGCTACTTTTGCTCTCGGCTTCTCGGTGCTCTTAAAGTCAATCGCCAGTGCCTCCTCTTTTACTCAGAGGCACGGTGTCTGCCTCCCTTCACACTCCTTGCAGAGGGACGCACACACATACACCCCTGTCACCCCTGCTGCTGTTACTTTTGCTCTCGGCTTCTTCTCGGCGCTCTTAAAGTT
Organism: Thermophis baileyi; assembly: GCA_003457575.1. Classification (NCBI taxonomy): domain Eukaryota; kingdom Metazoa; phylum Chordata; class Lepidosauria; order Squamata; family Dipsadidae; genus Thermophis; species Thermophis baileyi. Next base: position 1,697,020 of record QLTV01001997.1, read on the forward strand.
GATCGCCAGCGCCTCCTGTTTTCCTCAGAGACACAGTGTCTGCCTCCAAGTCCTTGCAGAGGGACACACACACATGCCTCTGTTGCCCCCGCTGCCGCTACTTTTGCTCTCGGCTTCTTGGCGCTCTTAAAGTCGATCTTGAAGAGCTGGAAGATGTTTCCTTAGATCGCCGCCAAACTCATCATAGGAGAGGTGTAGGCTAGCCCCTGAATATACGAGAAGTCTTGGGCAAAACTCTTCCAAAGTTCGGCCAAATCTTCTCCTTCTTCTTGGCCTTAACGTGTGTGAGCAAACACGCACACCATGAGGTGTGTGCGCCATGAGGTGTGTGCGACTGTGCGTGTTTGCTCTGTGATACGAGGCTGAGAAGGAGGAGAAGACTTGGCCAAACTTTGGAAGAGCTTTGCCCAAGACTTCTCGTATATTCAGGGGCTAGCCTACACCTCTCCACGCTGGCGATTGACTTTAAGAGCGCCAAGAAGAAGCCAAGAGCAAAAGTAGTGGCAGCGAGGGCGACAGGGGCATGTGTGTGTCCCTCTGCAAGGACTTGGAGGCAGACACCGCACCTCTGAGGAAAAGAGGAGGCGGCGAAGCCCTGGCTGATGCGGAGGGACACCTCACAAGCCCCTGTCGCCCTCGCCACCGCTACTTTCGCTCTCGGCTTCTTGGTGTGGTGTCTGCTTCCCTTCACTCTTTGCGCATGCCAGGAGCACCGAACCGGAGCGGGAAAGTGCTTCCCCTCTTGCTCCTCACAGTCACCCTGAGCTGAGCCGGTGCAATTCTTTACTTGGGCAGCTCCGATGACCACAGCAGCAACAAGCAGCACCGCAACAATGAGGTACAGTAAGATTTGGTGGCGCAGAAATTGTTCCATAAAAAATAGTGCATCTCCAAGGGGCTTCTGGCAAAAAACAAAAAACCACCCCAAAACAAAACCCAGGCTTGCAGCAACAATTTGGAGCTTGTTAAACGTTCTTCCACCCCAGCCATGTGTTTTCCAGTCCGGGCTGCTCGGCAGGCAGGCTCGGCAGGCAGGCTTTTATTTTGTCAGCCCAAGTGGGGGGAGGTACGTAGGAAATCACCCTGTCTCTGCAGCATCGGTCATGTGACTGAGTGGGCATGGCCAACTAGAAGTCACTCACAGCAAGGTGCCGCCCCACCTTGCCATGAGTGATGTTGAGTTGACGACGCCCACTCAGTAACATGACCCCCACCAAGCCACACCCACTAAGCCATGCCCACCAAGCAAGCCACGCCCACAGAAATTTGAAACCCACCACTGTTTCATACCTTCGGCTTTTGTTTGCCTCCCAAATACCCCCCTTCCCGAGTGCCTGTTCACTGTCTTGTACACATTGAAAGCTAGGCAATCATGCTGCACCCTGGGAGTGGAAGCTACAGGTGTGCTAAGCAAACAGCTTACTCTCTTGAAATTCTTTTGTCTCCAATCTCTCCCTGGGGGAGGGGGGAAAGAAAAAAAAACCCAAGCGATTTCTATAGATAATCTTTCCTTTGCCTGATCCTTTCCCACTGCTGACATACTCAAATTGCTCTCACTGTGTAGAAGAGCAAACAGCTTGCTCTCGTAAAATATCTCTCTCTACAATCTCTGTGTTTTGTGGGGAGGAATCAGGCAAAGGAGAAATTGCCTACAGAAATTTCTCGGTTTTTCCCCCAACCCCTCCTCGCAGAGCAGAGAGAGTGGAGAGACAGAGGCTGTTGTGAGGATCAAATGAGATGCTGGAGTGCTACATACATCATACTGAATGCCTGAACACAAGGCAAGCTATAAATCTAACAAATAAATAAATACATAAGCTAACAAAAGGCAGATTTATATTTTTTTTTAAAAAAAACAAGGTTTGCAGAATGCATTTTAAAGAAAGACCTGGCGACACCAATGAGAAATAGGAGTAATCAGTAGCCATGAACATCTAAGCTGAGATAAAATACATGAAGAACTCCCTTCAAGAAACAAAAGACAGAAGAGATACCATCAATTAAAGCACCTGTGTTCAGTCTGTTGCCAGTCAATGTAGGTCCATCGCTCATGTTCTCTCACCAGTTTGCCTGCCTATTCACTTGCTTTCACCAGCTGGTGACCACTTTCTTCCCCACAGTCTCCTCATCAGCATCCACCTGTTCACTGTCTTCTTGCCAACCCATGTCTTTCTTTCCCTACCCAGAAGTCACAGGCAGGCCTATTTATTTCTGCCAACACTTATTTGTTCATTTGCTGTCCTGTCACAAGCACCTGCCAGAGAAAGGAGAGTTTCAAAAATCTTCCCATCTGCTCCCCAAGGCAGAAATACCCTGAGAGAAACCAGATGTGAGGTATGGGTTGAGTCTGTCCTCAGCAATGGAAGTTCCGTGAGTGACTTTGAGTCAGTCAAGCTCTGATTGGGCAGCTGACTTTGTTGGATTGTTATGGGGAAATTCTGCAGAAGGATGTGAATGTAGGCTGCCTTGAGCTCCTGGAGGATAGTTGGGAGAAGGGAGGAAGGAAGGAAGGAAGGAAGGAAGGAAGGAAGGAAGGAAGGAAGGAAGGAAGGAAGGAAGGAAGGAAGGAAGGAAGGAAGGAAGGAAGGAAGGAAGGAAGGAAGGAAGGAAGGAAGGAAGGAAGGAAGGAAGGAAAACTGTATATATATGTTTATCCTTCTACCGCTAAATGTGCATACTCTAGTTAGGCTGCCAATATTATTGGTACACAAAGCTCTGAAAGCACAAATGTGTGTATGTTTCCAGTTCAGTAAAATACATTCAAATGTTATTCAGTTGGCAATTCTTTATGCTTTATTCATGGATAAGCGTCCCACAGGGGAGAAAAAAGTGAATCAGTTTCTGAGTTGATCACTACTCAGGGACAAAATGCACTTACGGTACTATGTTTCTGTGTGAGAATTTTTTTAAAAAGCTTCAAAGTGGTTTAATATAATTTAAATTAAAACAATTTATAAAACAACCTTAAAAACAAAATTAAAAATCCAGGGAAATTAATACATAAATGAAAACAAAACTAAAGGATATTTTTTTACTAGTTTTCTCAAATGCCTCAAAGAATTAACAAGCCTTGCCAACTCTCTAACAGACAGGCGTATTTCAAAGGGCTTTAGAAGTTTGAAATATCTAGGAAGAAAAAGAATCCTTTTTTCATCCAGCAGCCTGATTTCAGTAAGAACATTCAGTCAGAGTCTTTGCATTTGGGAATATATGAAAGCAGAAGTTCTTTTATCTTCGATCATGAACATACCCTTTTTCTGGTCTTTGGAACACAAGTCAGAGGTTTCCCTTTAAAAATAATAAATAGAACCATGACAATAAATACAATTATTTCCTTTTATTTACATATAATTAATATTAAAATAGATAACAATGCATTAACTCTAACATATACATAAAAGTCTCCTAATTGGGTCCAATCAATTTCCTACAAAAAGTATGAATAGGAAAAATTGTAACTTGGATCATTTACAATAGGAAAATACTTTAATATTGATACATTAAAGCCTGAAAGTGGAAATTACAAGAGACTTTAATTAAGAGACTCATGGATTCATAGATATATGGACTGTTGTGAACCCTGCAACAAAAGCACGTATATTTTATTCAGGTAGACATAAATATCATACTACCCTTCGTTTGGATATCTAAAACTTTCTCAAATTTCCTGCAACAAATTAAAATCGCACCAATTCTTATATCAGATCACACTCCAGTGATTATCACACTTAAATTAGAAGAGATTATTCCATTTACTCAATCCCATAGTACTGTACTATGAAGCAGGAAAGCAACAACTTATCCAAACTTTGAGAATTTGTTTTCAAGAAAATAATACAAATAAAACATTACTAAGAACATGATGATTGGTTATCTCAAAAGTGCTTTTCAAAAAACAACTGGACTTTCTTGTTATTTTAAGGGGGGGAAATCAAGAAAATCCAGTTGATTTTTGGAAAAGCACCTTTGGGATAGCAAGGTGGGATGCTATAAAAACAATATTAAGAGGTGGGTAGATAACATTAGATCAGCATGATTAAAAAACAAACACAAAAGGCAAGTAAATTTTATTTGGAAATTAACAATTTATTAGCAAACTATAATAGAACTACAGATAGTATTTACAAAGAGTTGGATGATTTGGAGACAAAAAATCTGTCTGATTATTCATGCTAAGTAAGTATATTATGAATATGTAAATAAAAATTCTAAAATATTGGCAAATAAAGTGAAAAAAGCTAAGAAAAATATGTATTAGTGCAATTAAAAAAAGCAGTGTCAAATTTTGACCAAATCCAAAGGTATAAATGAACAATTTAAACTTTTTTCAACAATTATATTCTTCAAATAATCCATCACCAATAAAAATTAATCAATTCTTAAATAGATTAACATTCCCAGAACTGAATCAATATATGAACTCTCTTTTTTACATTTCAGAAATTTGTGAAGTTTTCAATATTATTCAAAATAGAAAATCTTTCAGCCCTGATGTATTGTCAGGGGAATTTTATAAAGAATTTAAAGTGATTTTAATATCTGAATTTTTATTTTTATGCAATACTTTGTATCAAGGGAATCCTTTAACAGAGTTTTGGAAACAGTCTAAAATAATTTTGATTCTTAAGTTGAGTAAAGTCTTGAACATTAAATTATGAAGTCTGACCTCATCCCTCAGAGAAAACAGTCTGGTGGTGGGAGATTGAATTATGAGGATAGATAGCCATCCTATCTACTATATGACAGCCTTTCAAATACTTGAAAATAGTTATGTTTCCCACACAGTCTTTCTTTCTCCAGGCTAAAAGTACCCAACATCTCCAACTGATCCTTGTGAGTTTTTTCTTCCAGATTTTTTGTCATCTTAATTGCCCTTCTCTGCCTTCTCCATGTACACCATCAAATAGACTTCCAATGAATAGCAACCAAGATTTTCAGAAGCAAAATATCTTAAAACATCACATAAAAAAACTTCACAAGCTTAGCACAATTACCCAGAAGTATACATCTCTGAACCTACTTTCGAGTAAATATACAGAGGGTTGTGTTATTAGCTTTTATTATCATTTTTTCTTGACAACAGCATTATTTCCCAGAGTTTGCTGCATTGGGGGACAACAAACACCTGTAGTCTGCCCATAGCTTTATTTCAAATCTGTATTTTTGAAAATACACTGAATATTCATACTTTTGTGATAGACAGATCACAGCATGCTATTTGCTGAGCGTTATTTTTGCCCTTTGGGAAAAGGACAAAGACTTGTCAGGCACACAGAACAAGAACAGAAAATAGAATGACATCTGCAGCCATAACATTTCACCTCACATTTAGGAAAAATTAAAGAACTTGGTTATTGATACAAGAAGCAGCCCTGCCAATAAAATAATTGTTTGTGTGACACTTACCATATTTATTGATGACACCGGGCCAATGCTATTAACATAGATGTCAACATCAATGACTGTGGGTTTCGCTGTGAAAGGAAAAACCAAAAAGGTGGCATTTAATATTGTCTCAAATACAATACCACGGTATCATGTTAAACATTTTCATAACTATGTCATTCTGAACTTAAATCTGCTGGGGAATCACAAGACTAAATAGGTTTTTGTTTGGTTGGTTTGCAAGAACCTTTTCAAACTGTCATTCTTGTAAGACACACAGTTTGAAGATTAGGGTTTATATTTGGTACACCATACTCTATTTTTTTCTTCAGTTCCATCACTGCTACTTTGGTTCCTGCCTCTGTAGTGGTTAAGGCACCAGGCAAGAAACCAGGGGACAAGGATTTCTAGTCCTGCCTTAGGCATTATGCCAGCTGATTGACTGGTCATTCTCTCTCAGGCTGAAAAAGCAGGCAATGATAAATCACTTCTGAGATCTTGTCATGAAAACTTGTTTGGCTTGCCCAGATAGTCATCAGGAATCAAAATTTGTTTTTCTTCTAGGATCCCTAGAAATGAAAGGTCAATTTCTCTTAAGCACACCTCTTAAACTGCTTAAGAACTTTATTAAGCCTTTCTAACAAAAGAAGATAATAGACAATCAGTGATCTCCAGCTAAATAGAAGTTCATTCACACCTCATGATGACATTGTCTAATGAGATGGCACTATCAACATACAGGGCCATGCTATGTGTCAGAATCTAAGGTGAAATGGTTTTTGGAATATATGTGAATATCCAGTTACACACCTATGTGCAAAGCTTGAAACCAAACACAATTTTTTTTCCAGCAGCCTTGCAGTCTCATGAAAAGATACAAATACATAGCTGCAGGCAGATGCTTTCCGAGTGTCCCTGTGAACTCCAAAGCACGTTTTTTTTGCCTTCAGATCTAATGCACACATGCCTTTCCTAATCAAGATTTCTGATTGAGAGTAAAGCCATTGTCCTTCCCTGCTCTGGGAAGAGGGGAAGAAAAGGAAAGACTCTTTGACAATTTTTCAGAAAGAAATTATTTTGCAATATTATGGGGATTATTTTCTTATTTTCCTTAGAGCTGAAAGTACAAAACCACCTTGTCTGCCCAATAAAAGAGAATGAGGTCCTTAAAGGCTGATCCCCCTTTTACTCCCCCAAAATGTGAGGATGGTGTTATGTTTTGACACAGGAAATCAAACACTGGTTCATTTCAGGATATCAGCTATTCCTGCATGCAGTTAATAGTAAACAGTAAAAAAATAAGCAGGCAAACAAATAAAAAAAGCAATATTGTGGGTATATTATCCAACAGCTGGAGGTATTTCATACTCCATTTCATACATTTCAATATTCCAGTGTCATACTGATGGCTGATGCTGCCTACAAACTTCAAATTTCCCTGCAAACCTTATCCTCTGCCCCACAAATAAGAATAACAATATCACTGAAGTGAAGGTTGGGGTCAAGAAATACATAATAACATTTGGTATCTAAAATAGAATGAAACAATCCATTTAAAACTATGGGTTTATGTAAGAAGGAGGAGCTTGCTTCCTCAAATTTATTTAACCTGCTTTTTAAATTCTGCAACTCTCAAACCCTAGTAGGCCATTGGTTGCTTCTGGTCTCCCTCCTAGCACAGCCACATGTTTAATGTCATGGCCCTCTCTTTCCTTTCCAGCCTTGAATTTAGTGTTTAAACTTCCCTTCTTCCACCTCTTGCAATTCTATTACTGCTCCAGGCTCACAGCCCTCCTTCCTTTTCCTCCAGTGTAATGCTTGCTACAGAATGAACATGCATCAGAGATTTTCACCGAAGCCTCATGGCTCCAAGCACAATTATTCCTTCTTTGAAAAGCAAACAATGTTTAAAAAGTATAAAAAGAATATTCAGGCTTCAGGTCCAGGTTGGGAAATCTCTTGTGACATTTGTCTTGTGACTCCCCGCCCTCATCCCTGAGAAACAATCTGATTGAGTCTACTTGCTTAAGGCAAAATCAGATCAACGCAGGAAACACTTACATTCCACTAATCTAAATACACTGTGACTTCTAGATAGATTCCTCTGCTTATCTTCTCAAAAGGAAGTTCTGTTGAACAAGGCGAGATGTTTTCTGGTATCAAATCTCTAGTGGAGCACAACCAGGAACACAACACATCCTTTGGAGAGCCAACAGGTAAAGAGCAAATAAATATACATATAAATCCTAAATAAATATGGCCCATGAGTGTGTTAATAGCATAAATAATTACAGTTGACCAAATAGAGTCACTTTTGATCCATCAAACTAAATATATCCTCTCAAGGTTCAGTATATGTTGTTTTATGTACAGTATGTTTGTTTACCTGTCATTACCAACATCTGGCAGGCTACAGTATGTAAGGAACAATATTCAAAGCTCAGTTTTAAACAGAATACCTGGAAATGTGGTATTTGTCACACCAATAGAAACAGTTATTTTATATGCACTGTGCCTGCTGTAATTATCAACCATGTTGTATAAAACAATGGTAACATATATGCATTAGTTAGCATAGCTAAAACCCTACAAAACTTAGTAAAAATGCTTTATTGATGTATTTTAATGATAAAGGTGGACCACATTAATTGTGTGAAACATCAGGAAAGCTGTTGTGGTTCAGACTAAAAGCTCATTGAGTCTCCAGTCTCTATTGTGCAGTGGGCAACCTCATTCATGCTCACAGGGAGGAATAGAAGGAGGTTAGCTCTTCTCCACTCTTGTTGAAGTTACATGACTTGCTATATTGTATATAGCAATTTCAATGGTAGTTCGCTCCTTCATTAAGATGTTCAATTCTCTTTAAATTGATGTTGTTTAGTTCACTTATTTCAAACAAACTCTGTAGTGTAGCTTTGTCTGATATAAATTACTATATTTATTTATTTTATTTATTTATTTGTCAAGTGTGTATATGATTACAGACAAAGTATAAACATGATTGTGAATATATAAGAAGTACAAGCATGGTTACGAGTACATGATATTTTACGAATACATGGGGATGGTAGGACAGGGATGGTAGGCACGCTGGTGCGCTTATGCATGCCCCTTACAGACCTCTTAGAAAAATAACTGTAGAGCAAGAGTCCCCAAGCTCTTCAGTTCATCAACCTCTTCATAAAGTTTCAGATTGTTCTTTGACTCTAAAAATTTATGATATGAAAATAATTTAATAAATCCTAATACTTTAACTAATAGTAATACAAATTATTAAACATGAAACTCAGACATCTGAACATTTAAAAATGTATCACAAATATCATTGACTGGCGCTGATGGTTGATACGGGTTGCTGCCAGCATCCTAGGTAACAACCAAGTATCTTCTTAAAATGTATGATATTCTGAGTAGCGGAGTTTTTTGCAGTTCCGCTGATGTTATTGCAGAAAGCTGCAATTTCTTGATGTATTTTGTAAAATTCTTGGACATGGTACCAAGTGCCCCGATGACAATGGGTATCACTGTTACACATACTTTAACTAATAATACTTCAAGTTGTTGTTGTTGTTGTTGTTGTTGTTGTTGTTGTTGTTGTTGTTATTATTATTATTATTATCATTCATTGCACAGTCAGCCAGATGTTCAGACTGGGTTTGGCATTTTTGTCTACCCATCGAGTCCTTACCAAGGACCTGGGGTAGGTAAATCTGGATGTTTGATGGTGTTACAGATATCGTCGCAGGATGGAAGCAGTTCCAAGTAAAGCCGCCTTCTGCAATTGACTGATGGCAAATTTGTCAATGCCTATGGTGTTCAAGTGGTCTTCAGTTGTTTTGGGATTGCACCCAAGGCACCTATTACTATTTTTACTACCCTTGCTTGCCTTTGCCATAGTCATTCTATTTTTATTTTTATTTTGTTATCTTTTCCAATTCTTTCTCTCCTATTCTGCTGTCTCCAGGCACTGCCACATATCCAAACTTTTTTGTCTTTCTTATCGACAACTGTTAAGTCCGGGGTGTTATGTGGCAAGTGCCTCTCTGTCTGGATTCTGAAGTCCCAGAGCAATTTAACTTCTTCATTTTCTATGATTTTTTTCGTTGTTGTTGTTGTTATTATTATTGTTGTTGTTGTTGTTCTTGTTGTTGTTGTTGTTATAATTATCCTATTGCTCTGAGTGTTCAGAATGTATAGGCTCTCCAACAGAGTTTAAGATGAGGAAATACACTCAGTACAGGACGTGAACAGGAACAGGAATAGGTTTATTTTTCCTGCAGGGAAGATGAGAGTGAGAAGAGGAAGGATGGAAGGTCACAGCTACACAACACAAAGAGTACTGCTAATGAGGCCAGTAACAACAAATGGCTGATAGAAACAATTCAAAGCTGCTCTCACTGGCAATTGATCATCCAAACCCTGAGAACATTGTCTTGCTGCTAGCTACATCTTTTTTCAGGACTAGAGACTGGAATAGAGTTCTACAGAGACTCCAAAAGATTAATTGATCCCAATTGACCTTTAATTTTTATTGACCACTTATTAACCCCAACTGTCTATTGACCTCGTGGATAGTCTAATTGAAGCTTGTAGGTGGAATATTGACCTCTTTGGGGATCTCTGATACAGAGGCTCTGGGTTTTCAGCTTCAATGGATGAACTCTCTTCTTGCACTTCAAGATAAGGAAATGCACTTCCTGGTATACACATTTTCCACCTGGTACATCATTTTAGATATCTACCTCATGTGTCCCTTTAACACACCTTCTCTCTATGTGGGGAAAAAAAAGTCTATTCAGTGTAGTATTTCTTTGTATAGGACTTACTAGTGATTCCAAGCATGACATTTGTATTTGTTTATAATTCTTGAGGGGGAAAATGCAATGGGTCGATATTTTTACTGAGTTACCCCTTGTGACTCCAAAAGCTATTTTCATGCTTGATTACTCCAGTTCAGATCTCATTAATATATATATGAAACTGAAGTTTTATAGCCAACGTACATTACTTTGCACTTGCTTAGACTGAATAACAATTGTTATTTTAAAGTATTTATTAACTTTACAGTGATCCTTTAGGAGCTTTTTGCAAATCTTGTTTGGATTCTACTACTTTGATATTATTTGTGTAGTAGACTTTTTCAGGGGTATATTTGATCTGGAGACTAGGACCCATTACACTGAAGCACAAACTGGTTTATTGGTAGTGCTTGAGGCAAAGATGGGCTATGCACTTATGTAATCAAAATATACACTGGATTGAATTTAGCAGCCAGGTATTTAACTGGATATCACACATCATATATTTAGTTAGGTCAGTGAGGCCATTAAGGTGTTATTATGAGGACTACAAAGAGAATGAGGCTGTGAAGAAACAAAGTGCACTATTCCAACCTCAACAATTTTAAAATGTGTGGACTTCAGCATTCTTGATGGGAATTCTGGGATTTGAAGTCTATATTTCTAAAAGTTGCTGAGGTTGAAAAACAATGCACTATTCCATGAGTCTAGGTTCTTTTTAGAGAATTAACTACTCACCAATTCTTTAACTGACAGGATATGTAATATACCTTTTCTGCCTGACTGGTGGGATGTGCCGATGTGTTGGGGTTAAAACAGTTTGTCGTTGCAGTAGTCTAATGGCAGATGACCAGGGCAAGAGTGACCAAGAGAAAGCCCTCCAAATCCAGGAAGGAACATAACTGGCACACAACACAAAGGCCCTCCTAATCATGACTGACAACGGCTCTTCTAGCAGGATTCATGAGTCAAGAGGACCCTCAGATTATGCACAGGGTCTGTCTGGGGCAGTGCAACCCCTTCCAAGGACAAAGATGATAAACCCCCAGATATAGAGGAATACCCCCCCCCAATGGCTAATGCCTGTTGTTCCCTAACTAGGCCAACACAGCCTCTAGGCCAGTGATGGTGAACCTATGGCACGTGTGCCACAGGTGGCACGTGGAGCCATATCTGAGGGCACGCGAGGCGTTGCCCTATGTCAGCTCCAGCGCACATGTGCGCACTGGCCAGCTGATTTTCGGCCTTCCGGAGGGTGGGTTTCCGAACGTCCGGTTGGGCTGTTGGGCCGTTGGGCCGTTTTTGCCTTCCCCAGGCTCTAGGACAGCCTCCTGAAGCCTGGGGAGGGTGAAAACAGCCCAACGGCCCAATTGGAAGTTCGGAAATTTTTCACCCTCCCCAGGCTTCAGGAAAGCCTCTGAACTTCCGTTTGGGCTGTTCAGTCCATTTTTCGCCATCCACAGGCTCCGGAGGCTTTCCTGAAGCCTGGGGAAGATGAAAACGACCTCCCCCCCCACTCTCCGGAAGGCCGAAAATCAGCTGGAATCCGTTTTTCGCCATCCACAGGCTCTGGAGGCTTCAGTGAATCCTGCACGCATGCACATGGGGGCAGCATGGGGGGTTGTGCGTGCATGCGTGGGGGGCATTGCATTATGGGTGTGAGCACACACGCGCGTGCTATCGCGTGCACACCCTTTTGGCACCCGAGCAAAAAAAGGTTCGCCATCAGGCATTGTGAAAGAATGATCCACAGCATCACTTAATTCACCCAGGATGGAAATGAATAACTGGGTGTCAACAACATACTTATACCTAATCCCATGGTGCTAGATGATCTCAACTAATGTTTCAAATAGATTTAAAAGGATTGGAGAGAGCATTAAGCCCTGTGGCACCCTGCAAAAAAAGGGGCCATGAAGTAGACCTCTCACTTCCTGTGAATGATTGGGTCTGGCCTCAGAGGCAGAAATTGTACTCCCACCCCAAACTCCCTAAATCAGCCCAAAAGAATACCATAGTCAATGGTACTGGAAGCCACAAAAGGTCAAAAAGAGCAAGGATGTATATACTACTTTCATCCTGCTCCTGCCAGAGATCCTAAAAGTGCAACAATTGCTGTTTATGTGCTATATCTACTGTAGGCCCAAAACCCAATTAAAAGAGCTCCAGACAATCTGTTTCATCCAGGATTCTCAGGAATTATAGTGGAAAGTAGGAGACTGGATTAAAATTGTCTTGGACGGTAAGGTCCAGTGATGGCTTCTTGAGGAGAGGGTGCACCAATGCCTCTTTAAAAGGGGTAGTGAACACCCTCTGCATCAAGAATGAATTCACCATCACTCAGATCTACCCACATGTCTCCTCTTGAGTGGCCTTGACCAACCAGGAGGGGCATGGATCTAATTCACAGTACAACTTGTTTGTTTGTTTGTTTATTATTTTATTTTATCTTTATTATTTTTACAAATAACTCAAGGCAGTGAACATATTCACTGCCAGAGAACATCCCTTTCTCCTATTTTTCTGTCAAGAATAACTGTGTGGTAGGTTGGACTGAGAAAGAGTGACTGATCCAAAGTCACCCAGCTGGCTTTTCATGGCTAAGGCAGGACTTGAACTCATGATCTCCCTCTTTCTAGCTTTTACTTTAACCACTAGCCCAAACAGGATGGTATAATACTGTCTGAAGGACCCTGTTGACTGTCTTCATTTGCACAGGACTTATTCTGCCGGCTTCCACTAGCTTTGCTGAACTTCCCGATCAATCTATTTAGTGCAGTGGTTCTCAACCTTTTTAATGCCACGACCACCCGCGACCCCCTCCCCGCCGCCGTGACCCCCTCCCCTCCCCACGCACGATGAGGTGACAAAGGGGATGTGGCACCAGGGGTGAAATGTTCCCAGTTCGGCCGTGCCTGCGGGTCGCCGGACAGCCGATAGCCATGGAAGCGGGAGACTTCGCCCACCCGCCCGGATGCCGCCATTTGAGTTCTTTTACCCTCTGCGCATGCGCAAAGCGTTCTGCGCATGCGCAGAGGGTAAAAGAACTTAAATGGCGGCGTCCGGGCGGGTGGGCGAAGTCTCCCGCTTCCGTGGCTACCGGCTGTCTGGCGACCCGCAGGCACGGCCGAACTGGGAGCATTTCCAAGATGGCGGGCTAGCACGTGCAGTGACCCCTGTGAAAAGGTCATTCGACCCCCAAAGGGGTCGCGACCCACAGGTTGAGAACCGCTGATTTAGTGTTATCTTGGACTTCAAGCCCCATTTCCTAATCTAAAATAAAACTGACTTTCTATTATTGGAAATTTTAATAATCATCCACTATTCTGAAGACCCTTGACCTCTCAACTGACTTTCTCCAACCCCTACGTTAACCCTAACCGTTTCTTATTAATCAACACTTCGTGAGTAGAAGTTTTATTATGTTCACTGACCAAAATTCAATACTGGCATTATTTACAGAGTTCCTCCTATGAAGTCTAATATGACTCTTTTGGACTTTTTTTTTTGAATGAACTACTTACTAACAGTTGCTGGAATTGGGTATGTATAGTTTAATTAAAAGAAGGACTAGGGAGTATTGTTCCAATATCTAAGAGGTTGCCATAAAAAAGAGGGAGTTAGCCTATTCTCCAAAGCATCAGGAGGCAGGACAAGAAGCAATGGATGGAAACTAATCAAGCAGAGAAGCAATCTAGAACTAAAGCAAAATTGTTCCGACAGTTAGAACAATGAATCAGTGGAACAACTTGCCTCCAGAAGTTGTGGGTGCTCTAACACTGGTGGTTTTTAAGAAGAAATTGGACAACAATTTGTCTGAAATGGTATAGGGTTTCCTGCCTGAGAAGGGGTTGGACTAGAAGACCCCCTTCCAACTCTGTTATTCTGTTACTTATTTACTTGATAGGTTAAGGTTAGTGTTTCTAACTGATTTTATAACTTGGAATAGATTCTAGTAACTAAACTTAATCAGAGTTGTGAGAAAGATTGTTATTTCATTTTCTTTGCTTGTTGCACTCCCTCAAGAGGGCTCCTGATTAGTTTTTTTAAAAGCACAATTATTTAGGTCATTTCCATCTCTTTGTCACATACATTTTCTCACAAATATATCCAAGAGTGACTGAAATAATTAATAGTAATAGTAATTGGAGGGGCCATATTTCTTTTAAGGCACCCTCCAAAACTCTTTGGGGAGAAACCCACAGTGATTTCACAAAATAATTTGTCCATCTGTAAAGTCTGATGTATAGAGCATTATGGTCCTTTTGACAAATACATCTTCCTACACAGTTTGCATTTGTTATCTTCCATTCTATTAGGTTTTAAAAATAGTTGTTATAATATATTTAAGTTCTAGATTCTTCTTTTATTTTATTTTTTTGTCTCACACAATATTTTACCCTTAGCTTTCTTGATCAATTGTACTTATTTTTAGAACTTCACAATCAGAATAACTTTCACCTCCATCCTCAGATTTAATAGCCTTTCTAAACAAGGTAATTTATGCTCATGTCCTTTGGAGGAAATTGAATCAATCAAACATGTCCTTCTTCACTGCCCCTTTTATTAAATTGGCATAAAGATTTAATTATATATTTGTTATCAACCAAGCACAGCAAAATAGATGCCGATCTTATTCATGTCCTGTTAGCACACTTCTCAGAGATGACCTCTAAGGGAGTAGCTAAAATTGCCATTATTTGTCACCAGATAGTTTGGTCTCCATTATATAGAATTTTATGGACTTCACAAGGCAGAATTTTAAAACTACTTTTTATGAGTTTACTAAGTTAAGTAATAGTCAGTGTGGGGTAGCTGATTTATATTCATTTATTCATACCCATAGAGCTTAAAATTTAACATTTTAGACACTATTGTTTTTTTTTTAATTTTACTGGTTTTAGTTAACTGATAACTTTTGTAGCTCACTAAATTTGTTGTTGTTGTTCTAGATTTTTTTTAGATTTTACTTTTTCAATGCTTAATTCTGTTTAACTACCTTTATATCATACCCAACTTTGGTCTTTGTCAGTAATAAAGTGTAACCAAGCATTAGATTATTTCTACTTGTAACTAGGCCCTCTGAATCAAAATAAACCTTATTTAATAGGAACATCAAAAGCATCTGCAAAGAATGTCAAAAAGTCAAGATAATGAAAGCACCTGCATGATCAAAAATCCCTACCCTTTTTTATGTGTATTAATTCATGTTAAGAAGGGGGTAAGGCTTCAATTGTATGATTTTTATGACAGTCAGCTGCATTGATGCTCCTGAGTAACATGTATATCATGTGTAGGATAAATCAATCAAACAAAATCTCATCTCCAAAGATTGCATTTTCTTGAATGAGATGCTTCTGAAATCCTCTTGTCTTTTAGAGTTAAATCTGTTTAAAAGCCATTCTGTGATCTTCTTGATAGTAAGCTACTTTTCATTCAAGTGGAGCACATCCTTTTAGATAAGCCTGACTTGTTAGAAATGTCTTACACATCCACATCTCTCTCAACATCCCATCATCTTATATATTGCTTATCTCTGCTTGTCTAGCTGCTTTTAGAACCACTAGCATTTTAGGGGAAGGCATGTTGGTAGTCCTAAATTTCAAAATTTGGCTTCCAAGATCATGTGACCATCATCAATACTGAAAGCATCAGGATCATTTGCTCTTTTCAGATAGATTTTAAGACTATTTTTATGGTGATTATTCTGAGATGCTTTTGTACTATGGTGTGCTACTATTTAATACATGAAGGTATCTTTTAGCATCTGTGTCTCTCTCATCTTCTCCCCATGACCTATTTTGGCCTCAGGGGAACAAACGTATTCCTTAGTATCCAAGAACTAGAATAGAATAGAATAGAATAGAATAGAATAGAATAGAATAGAATAGAATAGAATAGAATAGAATAGAATAGAATAGAATAGAATAGAATAGAATAGCAGAGTTGGAAGGGAACTTGGAGGCCTTCTAGTCAAACCTCCTGCTCAAGCAGGAAACCCTATACCATTTCAGACAAACGGTTGTCCAATCCCTTCTTAAAAACCTACAGTGTTGGAGCACCCACAAGTTCTGAAGGCAAGCAGTTACACTGCTATCATGTTACCCCTAGTCCTTCTTTTCATCAGACTAGACACACACAGTTCCAGCAACTGTTCTTTATATGTTTTATCCTTGAGTCACCTAATCATCTTTGTTGTTCTTCTCTGCACTCTTTCTAGAGTCTCAACATCTTTTTTACATTATGGCGACCAAAACTTGATGCAGTATTCCAAGTGTGGCCTTACTAAGGCATTATAAAGTGGTATTAACACTTCATGTGATCTTGATTCTATCCCTCTGTTTATGCAGCCTAGAACTGTGTTGGCTTTTTTGGCAGCTGCAACACACTGCTGTCTCATATTTAAGTGATTGTCCACTAGGACTCAAAGATCCCTTTCACAGTTACTACTAATGAGCAAGGTACCACATATACTGTACCTGTGCATTTTGTTTTTCTTGCCTAAATGTAGAACCTTGCTTACTAATTGTGATGATTGCACACAAGAAATCTCTGCCTTGGGAGATAGCCATATGATACAAGGCACCATAGACTGTAGAGCTTCCATATCCATGCTGGCTATCTATCCACATCCCAATTATTGCTGCCTGGATTTGGGAGGCTAATTTACCTGGAGAGCTAAGTTACTCAGTGGGTCAGGAGATGACATGATCATTATCAAGTGTTTAACTATCTGCCACAAAAATCATCAGTGAAGTATAGATAATAGCAGTGCATAAATATCTATATATTTGAATAATTTTCTTCACACATGTAATTGGGAGATGATCTAGCACTGAAAAGAATTTATCTCTACCACTAGTTGCACAGGCTTTGTAGAACAAACTGAAGGATAGTTTGGGATTAGGTTCATACAACTCATGATTGCTTAATTCTATCACAGTTGGCCAGGTTTATGGGAAGAACATTAGCAGACAATGCCAAAAGAATTATTTTATGAAGTATCTGTGAGCCCAACCTATGATAGCCCCCAATGAAGCTTCCATACTCAGAATTAGATACTGCTGAAAAGCAGCTACAGATAGAAATAACAATACAGGTTTTTTTTCTAGCTGCCTGTGTGTGATGATCTTAGACTCAACTTCTCAAGAATGTAATTCTACATGGCGTTGACTCTGAACCACACAACACTTCCTACATTCTTATCTGTACCTAAACACTATATCCATCACAGAATTATTGAATAAAATATTTTAAGTGATTGTCAATGCTTCTAAACCAGCAATCACACTAAATATAAATAAGGAAATGCTTTAACAAATTTTGGTTATAAACCTGCCAAATACGTTTACATGGATCACACTGCTTTCAGTAGTAAATAAATGTATGGTGGAGTGGCTTTGAACTGGGAAAATAAGGGTTCAAATTCCTGCTCGGTCATGGCATCAATGGAAGTCTTAGGCACTTTGTAATCTGCTACCTTATCCTCCTTCACAACATAGTTGTACATTAAATGAGAGAAATGAATTGCTGAACAGTTTGAGTTCATTTTATTACAAATTTGCTGTGAATTTTCTCCTCCACCTTACATCACTCTTACTTGAATGTATACCTTAAACATTAGTGATCAAATAAAAAAAATGAGTCAAGAACTAGAAATAGGCTGATTTTTTTTTTCATTTATACTGCTTCAGGACAGTAAAATGTTTGCTGTACAACTATTTTGACTATGTAATTGAAGTTAGGTATTCAATATGAATACGAGCAAATCATTAGGAATATCAATCTGCATTTCTAAAGCTTAATATTTTTGGATAGTTATGAAAATTAATGAGAAGAAACCATCCAATGTTTTTGTTAAATAAAATTCAGTATGATTTTTAAGTTGCTTTATCTTCTCTTCATGACAATCTGGGAAGTTAAAAGAACCAGAAATTAAAATTGTACTAAAGAATAGTGTTAGATGAGCAGAGTCCTAGCTGCATCAATCAAAAAGGAATTTGAACTCATTGCAACAAATACTGCTAATTAACGTAGCCCCGGCTATCATGCAACTGAAACAAAAACAGCAATTTTAGTACAGTTACTGCTCTTGAGAAAGGAAAAGAAAAAAAAATGAAATAATAAAGGCAATTCTAATAGTATATAATAGGCATAATTTAAGACACATTATGTGGACCAAAAAAGGCACAGGGCAGCACAGTTAAGGATCCCTTGAATTTTCAAACTATTCTTCTTGTAGGAATAGTTGAACTTGTTGGCTCATCCCATCTTGAAAAGAATTCAAGTGCCTTGTCAGCTTGCCTCAAATAGTAGCCATTTTACTCAAGTGTAAGAGAGAAGGCCTTTAGAGCTGATTACATTTCCCTTTCATTTACTCCTGCCAAGAGAATGTTTAACTTCTGGGCCAGCTCTACCATTTGGGAGAGAGAAGCAGCTGCCTGGCATTGCAAAAGGTACTATGTAACATTCCCAGTACTTCTAAAATAGCTCCTTCCTTTCAGATTCTGTAAAGGATATTATCCCATTCCACAATAAAGGAGATTTCCATGACCATTCACTTAACTATTCTGAATGGGATGGAGGAATCATCTTATCCCTTGCCTCCAACGGTAATATATTTAACTCTGTCTTACTGATAGACATCTGCATCATCTTCCTTCTGGGTTTCATCTCTCAGAATTCCTTGGAAAACCAAGTTGCATCCCAGGATTAAAGAAATCCAAAACTCTGGTCACTATGACCATTCCAAGCTGCAGCCAGGGACTCGGCCAAATCATTCAACAGATGGAAGGGGAGAAGAAGGAACCCATAGCTTTCCCCTCGACCTCTTCTTGTTGAAGTAAGCATTGTAGGAAAAACGCTACACTATTTTGCTTAGTTATGGTGGGGGGAATGGTCTCTCTTTAATATACAATGTATTTTATTATCAAAAACAAAGGACCATCTATTGAGGCCTTCATCTTATACATTATTGGCACAATCAGAAATAAAAGAGTTGTCACTAAAGGCAAGGTAATAAATCAGCTCTCCCAGCTTAGCACAGGAGTGCTGAAAGTTGCCATCTGCCTCATCTACACTGAGGATGAGCTGAAAAAAAACCCAGTGTTAAATCTGACTAAGGCTTCTATCCTAATCTCACTTGCTAGGGAATACTCCATTTAATGGATTCTGTGGGAACTTGGGGTTTTTTTTGTTTTTTGTTTTTTTTTAATGCATTTGAATGTACTGTAATTGTCAAACAACATTGCAGAAAAGATAGAACAAGGAAAAAAGTCTTCCATTGAGTGAAGTCTAACTATTCATCCAGAGGTGGGTTCCTACCAGTTCTAACCAGTTCTTTAGAACTGTTAGTAACTCGGCGATGACGTCACGGAGCCGGTTCTGTCAGTGTCTCCATGGGCGCCGCCATCTTGGATTTTGCTTCTGTGCATGCACAGAAGCTAATTTTTGCTTCTGCGCATTCACAGAAGCTATTTTTTGATTACTGCGGGTGCGCGCATGGTGCGACCCTGAGCGAACCGGCAGCAAAAGGATCCAGAACCCACCCCTGTATTCATCCCATTTTATTATTTCTAAGGAAATAATCTAACCAAATGTTTGTGTGTGTATCTCCTTTAATGAAGATTTGATCAAATTTTGGCCAGCTGCTGGAGATATATCTTTGCAGAACAATGATTACAACATTTCTTCTTGACCTTAGGTTAACAGTATTTCAACGTTTCCCTTGACCTTACTTTTTTATGGAAGAATGGGTATCCAATGCACAAGGTTACAATAATATAAATTCTATTGTGGATCACTATTTAATGATACCAAGATAAGAGTTATCTTGCTGGAAAAGACCCAAAGTTAATCTTAGGATTGTGGAAACTGTGGTCCTCCAAGTATTGCTGGGTTATCATTCTGAGAAGCACAAGCCTTTATTGTCTTAAGCCCCATCCTGTTTTCCACAGTAGATAACCAAATGCTTATTGAAATACAAGCAGGATATTAAAAGTAACAAATATAGAACAAAGCACAGTAGGAAAGAATGGAAGGATTGAAAGCAGGGGTGAAATTCAGCAGGTTCTGACAGGTTCTGGAGAACCGGTAGCGGAAATTTTGAGTAGTTTGGAGAACCGGCAAACACCACCTCTGGCTGGCCCCAGAGTGGGGTGGGAATGGAGATTTTGCAATATCCTTCCCCCAGGAGTGGGGAGGGAATGGGGATTTTGCAGTATCCTTCCCCTGGAGTGGGGTGGGAATGGAGATTTTTGCAGTATCCTTCCCCTGCCACGCCCACCAAGCCACGCCCACAGAACCTGTAGGGAAAAATTTTGAATTTCACCCCTGATTGAAAGCTCTAGATGTTACTAGTTATACAGGCTTTGATAAAACAAACAAAAGACAGTTTGTGACTAAGCAGACATAGCTAACCTATGATTGCTTAATTCTAGTTTGGTGAATAAGGTACAATTGGCTGGGTTTATTTACCCAGATGTTATGGATTATAGGCTACAGTTGCAGGATCTGCATGGCACACAATGGCAAAGACAAAGAGATCATGTTATGATTTATAGTTGATATCTGTGACTCCAGTTATGGTGGTCACCACACTAAGGAAAGATGGAAGGATGATCTAGAAGTTTATTTCCATGCTAAAGTTGAAAACTGAGGTATACAGAAAACAGCAGGTACGTAGATTTTTTTTTCCTGTAGATATAAACTACAGGGCATTCATTTAGCCATATCTAGGGCCCTCTGCAATATAATAAACATCATTTCTATAGTCATAGAGACATAGACCCTGGCAGGAAAACAAATGATCTTGCTAGTTCTCTCAAATCTGTCAGTCATAGTACAAATGGATCTCCTCCATTTTGTGCTGCTTGTCGGATGGATCAATCCAAAAAATCATTTCAAAGTGCTGTCAGCAACCATAGAATTATGTGTGCTGTATATCATAGGTGGAAAACTGATTAAAGGTTGTCACAGCTGCTATCAGTCTTCACAAATCAACTTCTTTGAAACAGTTCTTGGTACAGGGTAGTTATTTTCCATAAAGGGCAAAAAAAAAAAGTGTCCAAATTTCAACACTTCCAGACTAACATTTGATAGACCAATCTATAAATATTTAGAGTTATTATATAACTGTTTGCTAGATATATCTGTAATATCCAAATAGCATAGTGTGGATTAAATAGGCTTCTGATGAAACTAATGAAAACATGAATGAGGAGTACCCTGATTTAATGATACACATCTTGTAAAAGCAACTCAAAAGAAAAAAAAGTCTGCGTTAATTTGTGCCTTTGAAGATCTACAGCAGATTCAACACTGCTACACCTTTTTTATTTAAATTCTTATGTAGCATTTCAAAGATTACACATAAAGGATGACTATAACTTTGATATATCTATTTTGTTACCTGAATGCCAGGAGAAATTAAGAAAATTACCTCTTGAATATATTTCTCAAAATAATTACTCCTTCTAAAATGCAAGATTGTGAACATACTGGGAAAGGACCAGTCATGTAAAACAATATGCACAACTTCTTGCCCCTAGTGTGTGTGCTGATTGTTTATTTACTTATTTATTTATTTATTTGTTTGTTTGTTTGTTTGTTTGTTTGTTTGTCAAACATGTACAAGATAGCAGGTATAGGTATAAACATAAACATAATCAAAGTGAATACAGATAGATGAGGACAATAGGACAGTAGGACAGGGACGGTAGGCACGCTGGTGCGCTTATGCACGCCCCTTACAGACCTCTTAGGAATGGGGTGAGGTCGACAGTAGACAGTCTAAGGTTAAAGTTTTTTGGGTTTGGGGAAGAAACCACAGAGTCAGGTAGTGAATTCCAGGCATTGATCACTCTGTTGCTGAAGTAGTATTTTCTGCAGTCGAGTTTGGAGCGGTTTACATTACATACACTACATATACACATTACATACAATACCTTTAAAA